>WNWK01043490.1:0-15473 GCA_009830355.1 Cherax destructor
TATATATATATATATATATATATATATATATATATATATATATATAATAATATATATATATATATATATATATATATATATATATATATATATATATATATATATATATATATATATATATATATATATATATATATATATATGGATAACAGGTATATCTTGCCACCCTCCGTGGTTTGTCTTGCATATATATATATATATATATATATATATATATATATATATATATATATATATATATATATATATATATATATATATTATTAAATTGGTGGCCCTCTACTTATAAGTTTAGTGCTGAAGTGGTCCACGGTGCCAAAGAAGTTGGATCACTCTAGGGGCTCTAGACAGTAAAGTGGTAGAGGCAGGATGCATACGCAACTTTAAGAATTCGTATGATAGGGCTTACATAATTACGAGAATTTGGAACCCTGTAGAGGCCAGAGCAGAGGCGGGGCCAGGAGCGACACTCGACGCTTGCAACCACAAATAGGTGAGTTCATCATAATCATCATAATTATTATTATATCCATTAATCTTCACTTTCGTTTCGACTATCATTTATATCATTACCTATATCACCATCATTGTTCACAACATCAGTAGGACTTAACTGACCCTCACTTACCTGAGCGCCTATTCACTTTAGATTAATTATCTGCGTTTTCTGTTTGACTGTTGAGTTATTTCTTGTTATCTAGTCAAGAATTTCCTTGTTTTTCATGGTTTCTTTGTAAAGCTTTGTTTTTATTTACCGAATATCATCGACTTTGACCATTCAATTATAACATAAATATTATTATATTATTACTTTCTCTGTAATTTTAGCTTAATATCAATCAATCTATTTATGTCTGTCTATTGTTCTGTCTCACTATCAATCGGTCTATACGTTAATTTTTTTGTGGTAATCTTAAAACATTGGTTTACTGGAGTATTGGATTCACACTTCCTCGGTCTGTATTGCGTCTAATGGTACTAAATGTTAATGTACCGCTTGAAGCTTCGCTTGGCTTTCATTGGCAGACGACATTCTCCAGTTAAGTACAGATAGAGGAGCAGTAAAGCCTCTCATATCAGTGGATTCGTAACGCTCGGACGACCTAACTGAAGTCTGAACGTTATTGACAATTATTGTCAAAGACCATTCAAATAATTGCATGTTCAGCGTCCATTAGCACTGCTCGCTCATGAGACGAATATTGCAGAGTCCTATCAACACTATAACGGTATACATTAATCCAATAACATCCGTCATGATATGTATAAATAACACCCGCTAAAGTATACATTTTATGGTTTTGTCATTGATCATTTGAAAATGGAATTCAGTAAATATGAAAAAAAATTGATTGCTGCTTTTTTAAACACGATTTCTCCATCCTGCAATGAAAACAAACGAGGCTGAGCATATTTTTGAGTGTTTCTTGTACAGATCCATACTTGAGCATGTGTATGCATATGTATATGCATAAATGTTCCTTAGTCCATCACCAAACACCAATAGGATAATCAACATCATATCCACCATCACCAAACATAAACATTTCATAATATATATATATATATATATATATATATATATATATATATATATATATATATATATATATATATATATATATATATATATATATATATATCGTGCCGTTTAGGTAAAACTTGCGATTTTGGCTTAAATAGTAACGTTCACCTTGCCATATAAGACAAGTGAAAATTTGTGTATGCAATAATTTCGCCAAAATCATTCTGAACATAACGAAAAAATATATTTCAATGTGTTTGTTTATTATTAAATTAATGTTAATGAATCTAAAATATATTTAGTTGGGTTAGGCTAAATTAAATTGCACTTGTTGTAATAAGGTTAGGTAGGTTTTCAAAGTTTCTCTTGGTACAAAATTATAAATTCTTACATTAACATAAATGAAAAAATATATCTTTAAACGTATAAGAGAAAATTTTAGAAAGGACTTAATTTTAGATGAGTTCTTGTTAATTGACCAGTTTACCTAATCGGCACGACATATATATATATTTATATATATATATATATATATATATATATATATATATATATATATATATATATATATATATATATATATATATATATATATGTCGTGCCGATTAGGTAAACTTGCGATTTTGGCTTAAATAGCAACGCTCTTCTTGCCATATAAGACAAGCGAAATTTTGTGTATGCAATAATTTCGCAAAATCTTTCTGAACCTAACGAAAAAAATATAGTTCACTGTGTTTGTTTATTATTAAATTAATGTTAACGTATCTAAAATATATTAAGTTGGGTTAGGCTAAATTAAATTGCGCTTGTTGTAATAAGGTTAGGTAGGTTTTCAAAGTTTCTCTTGGTACAAAATTATAAATTCTTACATTAACATAAATGAAAAAATATGTCTGTAAACGTATAAGAGAAAATTTTAGAAAGGACTTAATTTTAGATGAGTTCTTGCTAATTGACCAGTTTTACCTAATCGGCACGACATATATATATATATATATATGTCGTGCCGATTAGGTAAAACTTACGATTTTGGCTTAAATAGCAACGCCCCACCTTGCCATATAAGACAAGCGAAAATTTGTGTATGCAATAATTTCGCCAAAATCATTCTGAACATAACGAAAAAAATATATTTCATTGTGTTTGTTTATTATTAAATTATTGTTAACGTATCTAAAATATATTTAGTTGGGTTAGGCTAAATTAAATTGCGCTTGTTGTAACAAGGTTAGGTAGGTTTTCAAAGTTTCTCTTGGTTCAAAATTATAAATTTTTACATTAACATAAATGAAAAAATATATCTTTAAACGTATAAGAGAATTTTTTAGAAAGGACTTAATTTTAAATGAGTTCTAGCTTAATTGACTAGTTTTACCTAATCGGCACGACATATATATATATATATATATATATATATATATATATATATATATATATATATATATATATATATATATATATATATATATATATATATATGCAAAAGATCACAGTAAACAGGTGATATAAAAATATGCAAGACAACCACTATGACAAAATAGAGGAATTCCAAGCGCTTTCGTGACTACTCACATTAATGCAATTGTAATTATGAAAGAAACCGATTACCAAGATAAAATGAATAACCTCCTAGATGATTTTGAAACCTATTCTAAACTTAGAAAGAATCCCTTAGAAACTGTTAACAGCAATTTCAATAAAACAATAAAACATCTATTGAAGGGCAAAGATGAATTAATTAAAAATTTACTTCCCACTAATCCATCTTTACCTTATATGTATGGATTAATAAAAACACACAAACCTGGTAATCCTGTTAGACCAATTATTAGCTCTATAGGTTCAGTTTCTTATAAACTTTCTAAATGGCTTGTTGATATTTTGAGCCCAATTGTTGGAAAAATTTCTAATTTTAATGTTAAAAACAACTTAGATTTAGTTGATAAATTAAGCACCTTGACTGATTTAAATGATTTCAATATGGTTAGTTTTGATGTTACCTCCTTGTTTACAAAAGTTCCAGTTGATGATTTACTAAGTTTCTTATCTGAAGAATTGGTTAATTATGATTTACCATTGCCAGTTCCTACTATCATTAAACTTATTAAACTTTGTATTGTTGATGCAAAATTTGTATTTAATGATGAGTTTTACACTCAGAAGTTTGGTATGGCAATGGGAAATCCTCTTTCACCTGTTCTTAGTAACTTATATATGGAATTTTTCGAAACAAGATTGCTTAACACTATCCTTCCCAATAGAGCTAAGTGGTATAGATATGTTGATGATATTTGGTGCCTTATGCCTAAGAATGTAGATATAAACCATTTCCTTGTTAAATTAAATAGCTTAGCTCATTCTATACATTTTACTGTTGAATTCAAAGTAAATAACTCATTGTCCTTCCTAGATGTTTTTATTATTAAGGGTAACATTGATTTTAAATTTAAAATTTACAGAAAACCTACAAATAATTGTTCATATGTACACTATTACTCTTCACATCAAGATAGAGTTAAAGTGTCGGTTTTTTCTTCAATGTTTTTGAGAGCTTTACGTATTTGTAGTCCAGAGTTCATAGATGAAGAAATCTCTAAAATTTATGAAATAGCTAATGATTTAAAATACCCAAGAAACATAATTGATAAATCTTTTAAAATAGCTAGAAATACTTTTTACAATCCAAAAAGGGACAACCAACCTTATTCAACCAAAAATATGTTGGTTCTCCCTTACCATGAAAACTTGGTTGATATGCCTTCTTTTCTTAAGAATTTTAATATCAAAGTTGTATTTAAAAATCTTGATACAGTAAAAAGACTTTTGATAAAAAATTCCCCCCAAAATGCTGACGGATGTGTCTATAAGATTCCCTGTAAAATATGCGATAAAGTTTATTATGGTCAAACTGGTAAAAGTCTTGAACTAAGATTAAAACAACATAAATATAGCATTAGAACTGGACAAGATTCTAATGCTCTATTTATTCATGTGAGAGATTTTAACCATCCAATTGATTTTCAAAATGCTGAGAAGGTTGTATCAAGCAAGTCCATGGTTGAGAGAAATATAATAGAATCATGTTTCATTAAAAGCAGTTTTGAAAATAATATGAATATTTCTTTTGGTTTATATAAATTGGATTCATTTATAATTAATAAAATTTGGGAAGAATTTAATGATAAATTGGACTAATCTTAATTCTTGGGAAGAGTTTCAGGTCCTTTCTTATGTTCCTCTTCACAGAGTCGTGCGATGTTACGCTAATGTGAGGTGTAGTCTTTGTTAGTGTAATGTGACTGTGAGGTGTAGTCTTGCCCTTTATATGCCTTCTTGTCATGTTTCCTTTTATAGTTCCTTGATAATGTGAGTAGTCACGAAAGCGCTTGGAATTCCTCTATTTTTTCATAGTGGTTGTCTTGCATATTTTGATATCACCTGTTTACTGTGATCTTTTTGCATATATATATATATATATATATATATATATATATATATATATATATATATATATATATATATATATATATATATATATATATATATATATATATATATATATATATATATATATATATATGTCGTGCCGATTAGGTAAAACTGGTCAATTAGCAAGAACTCATCTAAAATTAAGTTCTTTCTAAAAATTTCTCTTATATGTTTAAAGATATATTTTTTTCATTTATGTTAATGTAAGAATTTATAATTTTGTACCAAGAGAAACTTTGAAAACCTACCTAACCTTATTACAACAAGCGCAATTTAATTTAGCCAAACCCAACTAAATATATTTTAGATACATTAACATTAATTTAATAATAAACAAACACAATACAAAAATATTTTTTTCGTTATGTTCAGAATGATTTTAGCGAAATTATTGCATACACAAATTTTCATTTGTCTTATATGGCAAAGTGAGCGTTGCTATTTAAGCCAAAATCGCAAGTTTTACCTAATCGGCACGACATATATACATATATATATATGTCTAGAGTTCATCAAAATCCTCAAGTTCCCTGCCAATGAACGTGACCATCTAAGACACTTTGCAAACACATCCTTATAAATTCCATGTGGATTTCTTACATATGGTTTGCAACAAATTTCTCTTTTTACGTTATTTATGAAAGGTTACGGTAGTTTAGTTATGTTAGATTCTCCTCTATCAATAAAATGTACCATTTATAAATACCACAACCTGAATAAATGAAATACGCCATAAGGGATATAAAGAGTTTTAACGGGTGAACTGAAAACACGACAGAACGTTCTCATTTGAAAACAGGACTGAGCGTTCTCACTTGAAAACAGGACAGAACGTTCTCACTTGAAAACAGGACTGAGCGTTCTAACTTGAAAACAGGACAGAACGTTCTCACTTGAAAACAGGACTGAACGTTCTCACTTGAAAACAGGACTGAACGTTCTCACTTGAAAACAGGACTGAACGTTCTCACTTGAAAACAGGACTGAACGTTCTTACTTGAAAACAAGACTGAACGTTCTCACTTGAAAACAGGACTGAGCGTTCTAACTTGAAAACAGGACAGAACGTTCTCACTTGAAAACAGGACAGAACGTTCTCACTTGAAAACAGGACAGAACGTTCTCACTTGAAAACAGGACTGAACGTTCTCACTTGAAAACAGGACTGAACGTTCTCACTTGAAAACAGAACTGAACGTTCTCACTTGAAAACAGAACTGAACGTTCTCACTTGAAAACAGAACTGAACGTTCTCACTTGAAAACAGGACTGAACGTTCTCACTTGAAAACAGGACTGAACGTTCTCACTTGAAAACAGGACTGAACGTTCTCACTTGAAAACAGGACTGAACGTTCTCACTTGAAAACAGGACTGAACGTTCTCACTTGAAAACAGAACTGAACGTTCTCACTTGAAAACAGAACTGAACGTTCTCACTTGAAAACAGAACTGAACGTTCTCACTTGAAACAGGACTGAACGTTCTCACTTGAAAACAGGACTGAACGTTCTCACTTGAAAACAGGACTGAACGTTCTCACTTGAAAACAGGACTGAACGTTCTCACTTGAAAACAGAACAGAACGTTCTCACTTGAAAACAGGACTGAACGTTCTCACTTGAAAACAGAACTGAACGTTCTCACTTGAAAACAGAACTGAACGTTCTCACTTACAATATCTAAATCAGACAATCTATGGTTAATCAGTTTTCTTTTTTTATTAATAGTTTGTATTTTCGTGGCATCCAAAGATCTATAGCAATAGAGACACGTGTTTTCAAACTCATTTATGTATTTCCATATATGCATATGCAGCCTACATATTCAGCCTACATATGCAGCCTACATATGCAGCCTACATATGCAACCTACATATTCAGCCTACATATTCAGCCTACATATGCAGCCTACATATGCAGCCTACATATTCAGCCTACATATGCAGCCTACATATGCAGCCTACATATGCAGCCTACATATGCAGCCTACATATGCAACCTACATATGCAGCCTACATATGCAACCTACATATGCAGCCTACATATGCAGCCTACATATTCAGCAACGCAAACAGTTCTCTGTGTCACACACATGGCCACAAAAATCAGTGTTAAAATATACCGACATGTGGGTGAATAAGTCAATATTTTGAGTCTGGCATTTACTGAGCAGACGTTTCGCCCACCAGAACTTTATACATCAAAGATTGATAAAGTCTACCAAGACCTGTACTTCACCTTGCATGTTCACTTGTACTTCACATTGCATGTTCACTTGTACTTCACATTGCATGTTCACTTGTACTTCACATTGCATGTTCACTTGTACTTCACATTGCATGTTCACTTGTACTTGCAAGTTCACTTGTACTTCACCTTGCAAGTTCACTTGTACTTCACCTTGCAAGTTCACTTGTACTTCACCTTGCAAGTTCACTTGTATTTCACCTTGCAAGTTCACTTGTACTTCACCTTGCAAGTTCACTTGTACTTCACCTTGCAAGTTCACTTGTAATTCACCTTGCAAGTTCACTTGTACTTCACCTTGCAAGTTCACTTGTACTTCACCTTGCAAGTTCACTTGTACTTCACCTTGCAAGTTCACTTGTATTTCACCTTGCAAGTTCACTTGTACTTCATCTTGCAAGTTCACTTGTACTTCACCTTGCAAGTTCACTTGTACTTCACCTTGCATGTTCACCTGTACTTCACTTTGCAAGTTCACTTGTACTTCCCCTTGCATGTTCACCTGTACTTCACCTTCCACCTTCACCGGATGTACTGTGATGTGTAGATGTTAGTGTACATTACACTAGTGTAGTACACTATGTTATGTTGTGATGTACTATGATGTAGATGTTAGTATACATTACACTAGTGTAGTACACTATGTTATGTTGTGATGTACTATGATGTAGATGTTAGTATACATTACACTAGTGTAGTACACTATGTCATGTTGTGATGTAGTTAAATGGGTTAGAAAACCAACAAGTTGAAGAATTAGATATAAACATTTGTGCAAAATTTAGGTATCTTTCTTCTGGAAACGTTTCGCCAGACAATGGCTTCTTCAGTCCAATGCAGAGAAAGGTGGAAAACGATGATTAGTTGAGGTAATCAGTCTCTTAGCCTGGAGTAGATGTGTTCAGTCCATCAATCTTGATAAATGTGCAGCACACTCGTAGAGATGGAGCTTATATAGTGATGACAGATGAAGTGGAGCAGTGGTGGGCGGAGTCACCAGTGGGCAAAACAATTAATGGAAGTAGGTCATGTCTATAGGTTATATAACTTTAAAAGAATCCACTGCACAAGATCTGTCAGGATGTTGTAGTGTCTGTCAGGATGTTGTTGTGTCTGTCAGGATGTTGTTGTGTCTGTCAGGATGTTGTTGTGTATGTCAGGATGTTGTTGTGTCTGTCAGGATGTTGTTGTGTCTGTAAAGATGTTGTTGTGTCTGTCAGGATGTTGTTGTGTCTGTCAGGATGTTGTTGTGTCTGTCAGGATGTTGTTGTGTCAGGATGTTGTTGTGTCTGTCAGGATGTCGTCGTGTCTATCAGGATGTCGTTGTGTCTGTCAGGATGTTGTTGTGTCAGGATGTTGTTGTGTCTGTCAGGATGTCGTTGTGTCTGTCAGGATGTCGTTGCGTCTGTCAGGATGTTGTTGTGTCTGTCAAGATGTTGTTGTGTCTGTCAAGATGTTGTTGTGTCTGTCAGGATGTTGTTGTGTATGTCAGGATGTCGTTGTGTCTGTCAGGATGTTGTTGTGTCTGTCAAGATGTTGTTGTGTCTGTCAGGATGTCGTTGTGTCTGTCAGGATGTCGTTGTGTCTGTCAGGATGTTGTTGTGTATGTCAGGATGTTGTTGTGTATGTCAGGATGTTGTTGTGTCTGTCAAGATGTTGTTGTGTCTGTCAGGATGTTGTTGTGTCTGTCAGGATGTTGATGTGTCTGTCAGGATGTTGTTGTGTATGTCAGGATGTTGTTGTGTCTGTCAGGATGTTGATGTGTCTGTCAGGATGTTGTTGTGTCTGCCAGGATGTTGTGTCTGCCAGGATGTTGTTGTGTCTGCCAGGATGTTGTTGTGTCTGCCAGAATGTGTGTAAATGCTTCAGAAAACAAACAAATATGTCGCCAATTGAAATATTGGCAATGATAATGCAAAGCCACGTAGATTTTTCAACCATCTGGAATTACATAAGTCTTTTGTAGTCACCACAAATATCAGAGTTATGTCTCAACTACTTTTTTTACATTTTTTTTGGAGGAGAAGGAAATCGAGAGGAACATAACCAATATTTTCATTTGGGTTTATAAAAGAATGACCCTAAAATATCTATTGTAAAATTCATAATGATCGGTTTCATAAATAAAAAAGGTATAACAACACGTGTTATATTTTTTTACGTATGAGCCTATTGTATCTGACGTCATCACCTTATTAATTATAATTGCCATAACTATGTTTATAATTATCGTACTGAGATGAGATATACCAGAATGTTGCTAGATTCTGGAACTATGAAATGTATGAAAGAGGAAATAGTAGTGTATGAATGAGGAAGTAGTAGTGTATGAAAGAGGAAGTAGTAGTGTATGAATGAGGAAGTAGTAGTGTATGAAAGAGGAAGTAGTAGTGTATGAATGAGGAAGTAGTAGTGTATGAATGAGGAAGTAGTAGTGTATGAATGAGGAAGTAGTAGTGTATGAAAGAGGAAGTAGTAGTGTATGAATGAGGAAGTAGTAGTGTATCAAAGAGGAAGTAGTAGTGTATGAATGAGGAAGTAGTTGTGTATGAATGAGGAAGTATTAGTGTATCAAAGAGGAAGTAGAAGTGTATGAATGAGGAAGTAGTAGTGTATCAAAGAGGAAGTAGTAGTGTATGAAAGAGGAAGTAGTAGTGTATGAAAGAGGAAGTAGTAGTGTATGAAAGAGGAAGTAGTAGTGTATGAAAGAGGAAGTAGTGTATGGAGAGGAAGTAGTAGTGAATGCAAGAGGAAGTAGTGTATGAAAGAGGAAGTAGTATGTGAAAGAAGAAGTACTGTATGAAAGCGGAAGTAGTAGTGTATGAAAGAGGAAGTAGTGTGTATGAAAGAGGAAGTAGTGTATGAAAGAGGAAGTAGTGTGTGAAAGAGGAAGTACTGTATGAAAGAGGAAGTAGTATGTGAAAGAGGAAGTACTGTATGAAAGAGGAAGTAGTAGTGTATGAAAGAGGAAGTAGTAGTGAATGCAAGAGGAAGTAGTGTATGAAAGAGGAAGTAGTATGTAAAAGAGGAAGTACTGTATATAATAGGAAGTAGTAGTGTATGAAAGAGGAAGTAGTTTGTGAAAGAGGAAGTAATGTGTGAAAGAGGAACAAGTATGTGAAAGAGGAAGTAGTGTGTGAAAGAGGAAGTAGTGTATGAAAGAGGAAGTAGTGGCGTCAGTCACAACTGTTTTGAGTTAATTGTTTATGAATAATTACACACAAATGACATCAACGTGACTGAAAATATAAACACAACACAATAAAAAAATACAATAAATCATAATTCCAGAGAGACTTGACCTGGTGACCAAACCTTCTTTATCTCTCGGTGATCCAACCTTCCACAGAGACTTGACCTGGTGACCAAACCTTCTTTATCTCTCGGTGATCCATCCTTCCCTCCAAGATTTTTTTTTTTTTTCATCTTATATCTTATTTTAAAGTTGTTATATTATGTTAGGTTTCTTATATTTAGTTATATTATATTAGGTTTTGTTATATTATGCTATGTTACTATGCTGTTTACCTATCAGAATATGCAAAACAACCACTGTGAAAATATAGTGAACTTACAAGAGCATTCGTGATTTCTCAGGCGATTTTTCACAGTAGTTGTTTTGCATATTGTGATTTCACCTGTTTAATGTGATCTTATGGCCTATCAAAATATAGTATCACTTTTCCAGTCTTAGGGAGGTAAGTGGACTGTACTATGTCAAGTGGTGGTGGTAAGTAGACTGTACAATGTCAAGTGGTGGTGGTAAGTGGACTGTACTATGTCAAGCAGTGGAGGTAAGTGGACTGTACTATGTCAAGTGGTGGTGGCAAGTGCACTTTACAATGTCAAGTGGTGGTGGTAAGTGGACTGTACTATGTCAAGCGGTGGAGGTAAGTGGACTGTACTATGTCAACTTGTGGTGGTAAGTGGACTGTACTATGTCAACTTGTGGTGGCAAGAGGACTGTACTAAGTAAAGTGGTGGTGGTAAGTGGACTGTACTAGGTCAAGTGGTGGTGGTAAGTGGATTGTACTATGTCAAGCAGTGGAGGTAAGTGGACTGTACTATGTCAAGTGGTGGTGGTAAGTGGACTGTACAATGTCAAGTGGTGGTGGTAAGTGGACTGTACTATGTCAACTTGTGGTGGTAAGTGGACTGTACTATGTCAACTTGTGGTGGTAAGAGGACTGTACTAAGTAAAATGGTGGTGGTAAGTGGACTGTACTATGTCAAGTGGTGAAGGTAAGTGGACTGTACTATGTCAAGTGGTGGTGGTAAGTGGACTGTACTATGTCAAGTGGTGGTGGTAAGTGGACTGTACAATGTCAAGTGGTGGTGGTAAGTGGACTGTACTATGTCAAGCAGTGGAGGTAAGTGGACTGTACTATGTCAAGTGGTGGTGGTAAGTGGACTGTACAATGTCAAGGGGTGGTGGTAAGTGGACTGTACTATGTCAAGCGGTGGAGGTAAGTGGACTGTACTATGTCAACTTGTGGTGGTAAGTGGACTGTACTATGTCAACTTGTGGTGGCAAGAGGACTGTACTAAGTAAAGTGGTGGTGGTAAGTGGACTGTACTAGGTCAAGTGGTGGTGGTAAGTGGATTGTACTATGTCAAGTAGTGGTGGTAAGTGGACTGTACTATGTCAAGTGGTGGTGGTAAGTGGACTGTACTATGTCAAGTGGTGATGATAAGTGGACTGTACTATGTCAAGTGGTGAGGGTAAGTGGACTGTACTATGTCAAGTGGTGGGGTAAGTGGATTGTACTATGTCAAGTAATAGTGGTAAGTGGACTGACAGTGTCAAGTGGTGGTGGTAAGTGGACTGTACTATGTCAAGTGGTGATGGTAAGTGGACTGTAATATGTCAAGTGGTGGTGGTAAGTGGACTGTACTATGTCAAGTAGTGGTGGTAAGTGGACTGTACTATGTCAAGTGGTGGTGGTAAGTGGACTGTACTATGTCAAGTGGTGGTGGTAAGTGGACTGTACTATGTCAAGTGGTGGTGGTAAGTGGACTGTACTATGGCAAGTGTTGATGGTAAGTGGACTGTACTATGTCAAGTGGTGGTGGTAAGTGGACTGTACTATGTCAAGTGGTGATGGTAAGTGGACTGTACTGTGTCAAGTGGTGGTGGTAAGTGAACTGTACTATGTCAAGTGGTGGTGTTAAGTGGACTGTACTATGGCAAGTGGTGATGGTAAGTGGACTGTACTATGTCAAGTGGTGATGGTAAGTGGACTGTACTGTGTCAAGTGATGGTGGTAAGTGGACTGTACTATGTCAAGTGGTGGTGGTAAGTGGACTGTACTATGTCAAGTTGTGGTGGTAAGTAGACTGTACTATGTCAAGTGGTGGTGGTAAGTGGATTGAACTATGTCAAGTGGTGGTGGTAAGTAGACTGTACTATGTCAATTGGTGATGGTAAGTGGACTGTACTATCTCAAGTGGTGGTGGTGGAGGCAAACAATATTCACAGCTTCAAGAATAAATTTGATCAATCCTTGTAGACCAGAAATCAACAAAACCGGTAAAAAATTATGAAGCGGGTCCAGGAGCTATGAATCAACCACTGTAAAAACAATTTTTATTAATTAGACGACAACTTAAAAGTCTTGCCTGAGTTTTTGTTTGTCTTCACCAGAGTTAACATGATGCTCATGTTAGTGTTTTGTTTATGTCATTGTTGTTCATGCCAATGTTGTTCATTTCAGTGTTGTTCCTGTCAGTGTTGTTCCTGTTAGTGTTGTTCCTGTCAGTGTTGCTCCTTTCAGTGTTGTTCATGTCAGTGTTGTTCATGTTAGTGTTGTTGATGTTAGTGTTGCTCATGTTATAGTGTACTTCATGTACATCACCAACTATTATTTTCAAGAGAAACAACAATGTTGTTCATCATTAATGTAAAGTGAGCACCAATGTTGTTCATTATTAAAGTGAACACCAATGTTGTTCATTATTAAAGTGAACACCAATGTTGTTCTTGTGTGTTCATCATAGTGAACATTAATGTTGTTCTTGTATGTGTTCATTCATCATAATGAACGCTATTCTTGCTCTTGGTGATGATAGCCATGTTGCATATATCTGTATATTCATTTGTATATAGATGCTCATATGTTCAAAATACACGTATACATTTAAAAATTATACATACATACATACATAAATAATCCGCACATAGGAAACAATCTATGAAGACTTTCAGTGGGACTTGGACCATTAACTAGCCAGGGAAACACAAAAATTGATAATGATGATAATATATTCACCAGGAACTAAGTCCAGACACGAGTCTTCCCCAGATGGTGACCCCTCACTGTCTGCTGAAGGTGTGTCGGTGTTTGTACACTTGACGTACATATTTATGTACATGTGTGTGTGTGTGTGTGTGTGTGTGTGTAGATTAGAGTACAGTAGAAGTAAAAGTGGAGGTGTGGGTCGGTTTATTTGTGTTTACATACCAGTAAACTGAAAGGAGAAATTATACGCATTGTTGAATATTTGATACAAAGGATTTTTGTGTGTTTGTGTTGTTTTTCGTGATTCTGTACGTATGATTGTGTAGGATGTATATGAGTGTATAGAAGAGTGCGCGCTTGTGAATCTTTGCTTACCATACAAATAATGAAGATCAATAACAAGAAAAAAGATAACTGATATCAAATAATTGAGTTAATGAAGAAACTAAAGGGTTCACACACCGACATAATCTAGCACATAAAACGTTCACAAATACACTTAAAACTAAATAATTGAGCAAGCTTATAATTGACATAGGTACAATATTAAATATAAATATATGTTAAAATTATCATTGAGTCCATCCTTGGTGGGCTAACTGGGATAGAGATCTCTCTTGTCTCAGGTAGTCGACGTTCGGGTTTTTAGGGGGGTGTTATTACAAGCGCAATTTTCTGCGTGTCCTCCTCTGTTAACATCTACCTTTTTTTATACTGATATTAATACACTTGTGTAGTAATATCATATAGGACAGTGCTTCAAGGGGGGGTAAAAAAGCTGACCTAGGGGGAATTGGGGTGTATGGATGAACCGGCCACTGGCCTGGGGTGGGACGTTACCTCAGGAATGGTGAAAGGGTATACCTGGACCCAAACCGGGGGGGCCGCCCAGGAAGTGGTGAAGGGTGTATGGATGAAACGGGCCACGGACCTTGTCACTTCTGACCCAGGGGGAATGGTGAAAGGGGGATCCTGGGGCCCCGTACCTGGGGGGACTTTGACCTAGGGAATGGTGAAGGGTGAATACCTGAACTTCGGCATGGGGGGGGCTGTGACTTGGGAAGGGAAGGGGAATACCTGGGGAATTGGAACTGGGGGGGGCTGTGACCTCAGGGTGGTGAATGGTGTATACCTGAAACCATAGACCCGGGTGGGACTTGCTGACCCAGGGAAGTGGTGAAGGGGTATACCTGGATCCACGGACCTGGGGTGGGGGTGCTGACTTCGGGGAAGTGGTGAAGGTGTATGAATGAAACCCGGAACCACGGACCTGGGGTGGGACTGCTGACTTTAGGGGGTGGGGGATCAACTTCAAGGGAAAAGGGAAGACATCCGGGGGCCCACGGGGGAATTCCCCCGGAAGGCAGATGCAAGAGTGTGGATGAAATGGGGAAAGGAGACATCTGGGGGACCAGATGGACACATGAATTGGGGAAAAATTAGATGTAGGGTGTGTAGGTTAGAGTGGGTGGGAGAATATCTGGGGGGCCAAATGGACTCCTGGACTCATGGACCCGGGGGAAAACCCCATGCAAAATTTCTTGGTAGGATGGGGAAATGGGAAGGGAGAATATCTGAGGGGACACAGATGGGCTCCTGGGACATGGACCTGGGGGAAAAAAGGGTGCAAAAGCAAGATTACTTAGAGTAGGATGGAAGTGGGGAAGGGAGAATATCTGAGGGGACACAAAGGGTCCCCGGAGACATGGACCCGGGGAATAATTAGATGCAAGAATGAATGTGGATGGTGGGGGAAGGGGGGAATATCTTAGGTAAATGGACACATATATATATATATGTCGCCGATTAATAAAACTTGCGATTTTTGGTTAAATACCGCTCACCTTGCCATATAAAAGGGAAAAATTTTGTATGCAATAATTTCCCAAAATCATTCTGAACCCAAAAAAAATATATTTCATTGTGTTTGTTTACTAATAAATTTAAAATTAACGTATCAAAATATATTTGT
>WNWK01043491.1:0-15473 GCA_009830355.1 Cherax destructor
AAACTCTTTACAAACTTATACAAAGAGCTCAACTTGCCTCTATAAACCTTATTTCTACTCACCATAATTATTACAATGAATACTAATACTAGAAAAATAATCAGACACAAAAAAATGACTTTATCCACTATATTACAGATTAAAAAAATTCTAGAGAAAAAATATTGGAACATACAGTAATCAGAACAACAGAATGCGAGGGTGGGAATGAAGTGAAATTGTTTTACAGCATCATCTGCATAAATAGTAATAATCACAATATTAATAATAATAATAATAATAATAATAATAATAATAATAATAATAATAATGAAAATTTTCTGAAGCTCATCACTAAAAATTTATACACCACATGTGACCAATTTAATCAGGGAAGGGTTACTTTATTACAAGCTGCTCGCCCGTCCATCCGTTTCCTACAAGCTGCTGCAACATGGTCATACGACCCACAGATTCGACAGGTCCTACACTGTCCGGCTTAAGTGACGTAGACCTGAAATCCTCCAGTACAATATACGAAGGTATGGGCCGATGTAGGGACATTTTGAGGGTGTATGATCCATCTGTGAGCCCAGCACAGACACCTTCAGTCCATTTACCCTCCAAAATGGAATGGACCACTCCAAATTGATGAAACGCCTCACAGATGACAAGATCACCCACTTCAGAAGGCACGTTACGACCTCTGATCCAGGTGTAATACCTGGATACATCCTCAACCGTACCTCCAAACAGGCATTTATCACCACTCGTTCCTCCTGTTAATGCTGCACAATCCGTTCATATGCAGCTACGGTAGAAATTTGACGAATATGCAAGACGCTCTGTTGAGCGTTATACCATGTAATTCTTCATTACATATGAAATATTCATCTCGTAGAATCGTAGGCAACAAAACAGTGGCATTATCTCGGTATATGGTGCCCTTCAAAACGTCAACACACACCATGTTGATCCGTCATCTTCCCCAGACGCCATGTTGCTGAAAATCAGTAACTCTCAGTTCATCCACCAGGAGCCAGCAACAGAAGAACCACTCAGTGCAATGGCCAGGTGGCAAATAAATTTCAACTACTCAGATATAGAAACCTTGAGGAAGTTAAAACTGTATCAAGGTATATGACAAATTCTAACCATACAATAGAACGAAAAGTAATGTGAAGGTCCTGGGAGTGATAATGTCAGAGTATCTTGTCTTGAAAGACCTTGACAATGCATCTACAGCATCTGCTAGGAAAATGATAGGATGAAGAATAAGAACCTTCAAATCTAGGGACGCCAAGCCCATGATGATTCTCTTCAAATCGCTTGTTCTCTCTAGGCTGGAATACTGCTGTACACTAACTTCCCTTTTCAAGGCAGGGAAATTGCTGACCTGGAGAGTGTATAAAGAACACACATAAGTACGATAAGGCACCTAAATTACTGGGAACGGTTGAAGGCCCTTGATCGATATTCCCTGGAGAGCAGGCGAGAGATACATGAAAATATACACTTGGAAAATTGTAGAGGGATTATTACCAAACTTACAGAAGAAAATCACTCCCATTAAAAAGCAGGCCACCGCAAGAAAACTGAGAGAAAACACAATCAGTGTCTGGGGCTCAAGGCTGTTCAACTGCCTACAAGCATACATAAGAAGGATTACCAATAGACTCCTGGGTGTCTTCAAGAAGGCACTGGACAGGCACCTAAAGGAAGGCGTGTGGGTACTTTTTTTCTGAGTGCGAAAATAATTGAAAAATATGGGAAATAAGTTTTGTTGTCAGAAAAATAATTTAAGAATCTGGCAACATTATGGTGAAAATCTCCTTTTAATACGACGTTTCTAAAGCAAATTATAGCTATTTGAAACATATTATTTTACAACGCTATTTCTTTCTAATACACTAAATTTACCACTCAACATCATGTACATCATGGCTTACGCGACGGTCTAGAGTTCTGAGACTCTCTGACCGCGGGTTCGAACCCCACCCGTGGTATGTGGATCATGTACAGTGTTGGAGGGGCTTATAGCAGAGGTGGTAGGGGCTTATAGCAGAGGTGGTAGGGGCTTATAGCAGAGGTGGGAGGGGCTTATAGCAGAGGTGGTAGGGGCTTATTGCAGAGGTGGTAGGGGCTTATAGCAGAGGTGGGAGGGGCTTATAGCAGAGGTGGGAGGGGCTTATAGCAGAGGTGGTAGGGGCTTAGAGCAGAGGTGGGAGGGCTTATAGCAGAGGTGGAAGGGCTTATAGCAGAGGTGGAAGGGGCTTATTGCAGAGGTAAGAGGGCTTATAGCAGAGGTGGGAGGAGTCAAGAGGCAGCCAAGGACGATAGTTGCATGATCAGCGTTTTGATACTCCCAACAAATGTCTTTATACTGACGTTATTATTACTAATATACTTTATCTGTTTATAAAATTTATTAAAAAATGATATAAGACATAAGATAAAAGCATAATAAAGACGGTCAAAATAATAATAAGTGTCTTATTATACCGGAGAGTGCAGTCATCGGAGACCTTTTAGCAATGTCCCTGCTTATAAATATACGGTTTTCTCTATTGCCTCGCTGGCGTATTCAAAGAAAACGTAGTTTTAACATGGGAAACAATAAGAAATCACTTATAAGGTTTAGAAAAAGCCCAAAACAGCGAGATTCACGTGAATCTTTTGACGTAAATGAGGCGTGCGCGCTTTTCTGCGATTATCTCGAAAGTAAGATTTTGACTTATTGCTTGCCATCATTCCATTTTAATAATTAGTTTTAAATGATTTTCAGGGAACATAAAACAAAGTGTGTTTGATTATCTGGTGTAACAAAATTTGAAATACTGTATCTCAAATATTGTTTATTTTGTGTGGGGGGAGGGGGGGTTAAAAAGGCAGATATTCTGGTGTGTCAAAAGCGTACCAAATATATTTTTTTCGGCATGAAGATAAGCTATCTTACATTCATTTCGCTTTCTAAATATTCAGGTGAGATGTATTCTACGAGTGATTTAGATTTTGCCACCGAATTGGCTAGTTTATTGTGCACCCCATATCCATCATGTGGACGGTAGCGCAAGAGCATATGGATACACAAAAGGCCCAGGAACTAGGCCCCAAAAGGGTTAATAATTGTACTTTTGGATTTATATCTACATTTCACTTATCTGATAAAGCAAATTTAGGAAATTTGCTTAGTATAACCGGTATCTTATTTTCATTAATAAAATATCTTAACATGTCACATAAGTTATTATACTGTCTATCTCTATATTCCTCAATAAGTGGACATTTAAGCACATAGTGTTCAAGACAGTGACCATACGCCTGATTACATAATTTGCATTTAGTTTGATCATCATCTGTGTGTCTCCCAAACTGCCAGAAGGACTTGTAGCCAAGCCTAAGCCTGGCCACTACAACATCAGTCAGTCTGTTCACATTGCAAGTTGCTCCATAAACATACTTATCTATGTTCATTTTATCATAGTGGGTTATAGATCTACTCAGGCTTCTAACTGCATTACTATAGCAATCATTTTCATTATTTATTTCTCTCTAATATTATTCCTAATGCTAGACACAGATATACCAAAGTTATATTCTACATTCTCCTTCAGGGTACTCTTCTTGGCTAACATGTCAACTTTATCATGAAGGAGTAATCCAATGTGTGACGGAATCCATAGCAATTGTACATTAATTCCTTTGTCCCGGATTTTGAGTATCTATACCTGGCTTCTCCAATGAGCATGCTGTTAGAGTCATTATATTAGTCAAGAGCTTGCAATGATGACATAGAATCAGTAATGAAGATAGAGTCAAGCTCAGTATCATAGGTTAGGTTTAGTGCCATTAGGATTGCAAACAATTCAGTTTGCAGTGTAGACGCCCAGTTTTCAAAAAAATATTATTGTTCTTAACTAGGAGGTGGCAACCAGAGCAGATGCAGCCCTGCCAGAAGACTCCTGTTTAGATCCATCAGTGTATATAACTTGAGATAACTTATTACTACCAGCTAGGCGAGAAATTTCTTCTTGAGCAGTTGCTTTAACAAGTGATTTAAGGAAGGGATTACTAGCAATGAGCTTCTTGGAGGGACTTGCAGGTATGTGATATTAAATGAACACATCTTCCATGGAGGGTGAAATGCTCTTGTTGCCTACAGTTATACAATTCATGCCGGTTGTAAAACTTAATGTAATTGCATGTTTTCACAATCCATTTAGATCTGTGAGTATTTACTTCTAGACATTTAGTAAGATTCATTGTGACAGTGTCTGGTTCATTTCTTAACATTCTAATACCAAGTACAGTGTTAATCTCAACAATCCTATCACTGATACTAGTAATACCAAGCTCCTTCCTCATATTAAGAACCTTTTCTAGATTTGGGACAGCCAAGAATAATTCTGAGAGCTTCATTTTGCTTTAACTCCAAGGGTCGGAGAGAACTTTCTCTAGCTAATATCAACATGGGAGCATCATAATCAATTAAGGACCTAATATAGGCTATGTATATTATTCTCACGATTCTCACATTAGCACCATAGTTGGGGTTGTAGCCAGCAACAGCTTTAAGAGCATTTAGTCTATCTTTTAATTTTTTATTTAGTTGTGGAATAGTGGATTTGTTAAAGGGTACATCTACACCCAGATATCTGTAAGTTTTAACGTAGCTAATGTTTTCACCCTGCAAATAGATGGGTGGGGGATGTTGTTTGCTTGTTAATATCTTTGTTTTAGAGGAAGATATTACGAGGCCTAGTCGATTACAAATTGCTTGAACTTCATTAAGAATGGTACTCATCTTTTTATGCCCTGTTGTATGGATCATGATGTCATCAGCATAGCTTATAGCTATATGTTTAGGCGAGGCAGGTAGAGCATTTAGGACAGCATTAATCAGAATATTAAATAACATGGGACTGAAAACTCCTCCCTGCGGTGTACCTAGGGACATTTCTTTAGACTCGCTTCTAAAGCCTTGGTAGAAGACAGAGGATACTCTGTTTGACAGGTATCCTATTATCCAGCAGAGTAGGCTACCACCAATATTCATTTTGGCTAGTTCATGTAGTATAACAGTTCTGTTCGCGATATCAAATGCAGATTTTAGATCATGAAATGTGGTAAAACTAGTAGAGGTGTGTGAGGTTAGAAAGGTGGAGATACAATTCTGCACACTCTTACCTTTCATGAACCCATAGAGGGAGGGGGAGAGTTGGTGTCTGATTCTATAGTACAGTCTGTTAAGTATCATTCTTTCAAAAATTTTACAAAGACAGCTAGTTAAGGAGATCGGTCTAAATGTATCAGGCAGTTGGGGCTTAGGGATAGGCACAATGAGACTATTGGTCCAGGAAGTAGGAAGAACTCCCTCAATGTAACTGGTATTATACAGTGCCAACAAGGGATTATTAGGCACGTGCCTTAAAGATCTGAGAATATCATAAGTTATACCATCCTCTCCAGGAGCAGTTGATCGACCTTTACTTAATGCGTTATCTAATTCATACTCGGTAAAGAGGCAATCACTCTCATCAATATTTTGGCTCATAAAATTAATCAGTTTCAACATTTCTTCAGAAGCACTCTCTAAGTTTTCTCTAATATGAGATGGCAGGTTTTCATGCCTGGAGATTTTGGACCAGTCATTTATGAGGTCATTTGCTTTTTCAAGTGGAAAGGGATGAGCAACATTGCCAGTCTTTTTCCTGGTTATTTTATTTATACCTTTCCAAGCCATACTTAAAGGGGTAGACCTATTTAATCCACTAACGAATTGTTCCCATTCCTGTTGCCTAAGTTCTTGCTTTCTATTTCTTGCATGTTAGTGCAGCTTGGAATGTTCTGAGAAGGTCTGGAGTTCTACACTCACGGTATGCTTTACCAATCCTCCTAGCTGCATGTGTTAGATTGCGTAGCTGTGGGTCGGTATAATATTTACATCGGTTTTTATTGTCATTTCTAGTGGAAGGTTTATGTTTTCTTTTCCTGCCCAGTTGATCTGTGAGTACAGTCTCAATAGTGGTAACTCGATCATCATTGAATTTTTGTGTGCCAGTGGGCTTGTAATCCTTATACCATTGATCCAAGTGGTTAATAAAGTTTTCTCTGTGTTCTGGGTTGATAATAAGTTTCCTCCTTCTGTATTTAACTCCTTGGTTGCTTGAGATATGATCAAGATTGACAGTTGTGAGTCTTGGGAAGTGATCAGATAGAAGATCATCAACTACGACAGAGTCATGCATCGTATATGATGAATTAAATCCAAGGCACAGATCTAGTATGCCTCCATAAATGTGAGTGGACTCAATAGTGCCTACAATACGAACATTATCATGCTCATTTAGAAATTTCACTAGTTTAGTTCCATTGGTGTTTGTTATAGACCCATCAATATTCTTATGTCTGGCATTAAAGTCTCCAAGTATGAGAGTAGGTTCACTATTGATGCGATCTGGTAAAGCATCAGGGCGAAGCTGGTTTGCTGGGGCATAAAGATTAAAAATGTTTATGGAAAAATCGCCTGCGTATGCTCTGACACCATGATACTGCATGTTTACTCGACTCTGCAGGGTAAGGAGTTAATGTGGCAAGTTCTTTCTGACATACATCACACAACAGTTGGTTGACCTTAAGTTATAAGCTGCATATCCAGACAATTTTGGTAGTGGTACTCCTTCTTTCAGTCTACATTCCTTCAAACAGATGACATCAATATTCTTGGTTGCACTAATATGATGTAAGTCAGGCAACCGCTTCCTAATGGAAGCAATGTTCCATGAAAAGATTTGTAATCTATCCATTGTAGTGAGTTATTACAATCTCTTGTTCATAAGATGGTAAGACTATTATGCTTTGCCTACAGTGTGCAGACACTTAAGAGCAAATAGCATAGTTTGTACGTGTTTATCTTCAAAACCTTTTTTTTATACATTTTCCGGCAATTTGACAGGAAGTTCCAAGGCAACACTTGAAAGCCAAGAATCAAGGGCTTCTTTCTTACAAATGGCTTGAAATTGAACCGAGATTGTTGATGCACTTTTGACATCATCAACACACTCAGGAGCATCTTCTTGACTACATATATTTATTAAACTTGTCAGCATCTGTTCAAGATGATCAATTTTGTCTTGCAAGTTTGTTATAATATGAGGCATGTCAGGCGAATCAAAGGCCTCTCCAGAGGAAGGCTCTTCTGACTTAGTTCTTTCTGTAACACCTATAACCTTAACAGGTACCTTGGTTAAATCAGTGCTCTTTGTTGGTGCCTGTGACATGACTACCTCATCCTTCATTGCGGGTGGGTCCTGTGCATCTGACTCATCTCCAGCTTCCAGGGGGGTTACGTTTGTGGTGTCCGTCTGACTGTTGGAGATGTGTGTATTGGGAGGAGGGACATGCTTATCCAAAAATTCAGGTGGAGGCATAGGTATGGGTGGTAAACTATCAGTAGTTCCACATGTGCTAGCAGGGTTGGCTAGGTCCTCCACAACTAGTGTGTGTGATGGCACTCTGGTATCACCAGAATCATTTGCAGGGAGGTTGGATTCGTCCACACTTTGCAGAGGTTCAGTCTCAGATCTGGTTGTGGTAGACTGGATGGCCTCATCCTCAAATGGCATTAAAGGACTGTTGTCATTTTTACGTTGAAGGTTGTTTGGGTTGCGACTGCAGTCCTTATGGGAGACTGTAACCCCTTCTTCTTTACAGTTAATACACTTATATTTTTGGCTGTCAAAGCCTACTGTGCATTCTCTAGTGGAATGTTTACCAGCACACATACCACACCAAGAATGTAGTATTCCACAGGCTACTGCCACATGGCCATAGTGTTGGCATTTGTAACACCTACGTTGAGGGGGTAGGTACACGTCGATGGGTAGGAAACGTAGACCATGCACCGAGATATTTCGGGGAAGGGGCACAGGGCCTACCCAACTGGCAGTAATTTGGGATTTTCCTTTAAGTCTCTTGGGCTTGACGATATGCTCTCAAAGAGTCAAATGGGATGGGTCCATGTCGAGAGGGTATCCAAATATTATGATACTGACCCCTTTTTTAAAGTGATACGTGTCTGATGGAGGGCGGAGCAGCTTAATATCCCCATAGGTTGTGTTAAGTAGATCACTGATCAGTTCTTTGTTCTGTTCCACAAACACAAAGTTGTGTGAGTTTTTTCCAAAGTGGATCCTCACCTTCGGATGTGCATTTACAGCTGCCATTAGCCATGCACACCTACCCTGCAGCAGGGTGTTGTCAGGGAAGTTCAGCTTAACACAGTCTTCCTTAGAAGAAAGGCTTCTTGTACCCTGTGTGCACCATGGACGTCTAGTTTCACATTGCCTACGAGTCAAGTGAGCCTGACTACGTCGGCGCTCTAGCCCTTTCTCACTTTTCCTTCTTTGTTTACTTATAAAGATCTGGAATCTAGAAATCATTGTAAAAGTTGTAAATTGCGTGATTATTTTTTAACGAAAACAAAATAATTAAAAGAACATAGAAAACATTTTGCAATCGGTTACTATTATAATTATAATATATTTATTATATAGTATCTTTGTTAAAAATTAAAAAGTTTGTTATTTTTTTAAATCTTAATAAGCGTTTTAAGTGTAAACTATATTCAAAATAAAATTTTAAAAACAATTTAAAACTATTTTAATTATAAAAATCGTTTGCATAAAAACTTTTGATTATTATTATCTACATCATTATCTCTTTTATATTTGTCCTATTTATGATTTTCTACGTTTTACATACGAAAATACATAATAAATTTTTTGAAACCCTTGTTATTATAACAATGGGTTATAGATATGGTTATAAACATTATTTCTATATGAATCCTCAAAAGATCAAGTGCTCATTTTGATATTAAAACAAATTAATGTTGAAAATGTATAATAGTATTGCCTAAAAATACAGTACAGCAAAAATTAAATTATTTTAGAGAATCACGAAATTCAAGTTTAAATGGGGGATCACCATGCCCAGCCCTTTTAGGGCAGAGTAGGTGCCAAACCTGGAGCTTGCTACCATCTGCAGCTCGCAAGACTGTCATTCCCATTAGCCTCCCTGGGGCGGAGAAGATGGCAGACGAGAGAGGCCTAGCTTCTCCCTACGAGCCCCGTGAGGGCGGGGAATGTGGCTAGGCCTGGGGACAGTTGGTCCCAACGATGAGGGGGTACTTGTACCTCCTCCCATGGGAGACATAGGTCTCAGATACTCCCACGACAGGGAGCCGGGGCCGGGTCACCATCTGGAAAAGACCCGGACCGGGAGAGTACCGGCGAATCTTCACCCCCACCCCCCAAGTTTAAATAAAACAAGTTGTAAAATCTAAATTTTCTTTTATTTTGTTTAAAACTTTATATACAAAATACGAACATAGTGCAAACTTTCCTAAACTAGAAAATATAATTGATAATACAGATCCACCTGAATCTCACAAAATAAAACTTTTATGTATCTGTAAGTGACTCAACTACATACAGAACTTCTTAACATGTTAAGCAAGAGAAGAACATAATAATAATAATAATAATAATAATAATAATATCTTTATTTACTACAAGTACATGTACAAGGTATACAGGCCTAGCTGATATCAATGACATACTACTATATAGAAGCCGCTTGTTATGCTGAGTATTTCGGGCAAATTAGGTCAGTATTCCAGGATGCGACCACACCAGCCGACTAACACCCAGGTTCCCATTTTAAACTGAAGGGTAAACAAGGACAGGGACAGCAGGTGTCTTATGGAAACACGTCTTTAATGTTTTTCAGCCGTACCAGAGGAGATTCGAATTCCGGACTTCAGTGTGTGAGCATGTCAGCATGTTACAGTTTATGTACAAGTATTCATCCAGTGGCATTACAACAGGTAACTGATATACATATATACTATAATACTACTAAATACAATTCAAACACAATGGGAATAAGTCACTTTGTCTGACTTTTTGGGGGTTATCCCAGGTTCTTTACACACATGCTGCTTTGTATGATGTTCTACGTAACTGTATTTGTGGGGAGGATCTCTATGCCCAGCCCTTTTAGGGCAGGGTAGGTGCCAAAGCTAGAGCTTGCTACCATCTGCAGCTCGCAAGACTGCCCTTTCCATCAGCCTCCCTGGGGCGGGGAAGATGGCAGACCAGTGAGGCCTAGCTTCTCCCTACGAGCCCCGTGAGGGCGGGGAATGTGGCTAGGCCTGGGGACAGTTGGTCCCAGCGATGAGGGGCACTTGAACCTCCTCCCATGGGAGACATAGGTCTCAGATACTCCCACGACTGGGAGCCGGAGCCGGTCGCCATCTGGAATAGACCCGGGCCGGGAGAATTTCCGGCGAATCAACACCTCCTCCTCCTGTATTTGTGTATACCTGAATAAACTTACACATCATTGACACAACACAAGATACGCCCATCCACAAGATACACAGTTCTAAACATTTTGTTACACTTTATTTACATAAGACCTAAATAGGTCATTCCAGCAAAACTGAACTTGAAAATAATATGAATGAACAATACAGGCACACATCAACAACCTTCCTTCCGGCACACATCAACAACCTTCCTTCCAGGCAAAGACCATTTTCTCTTTCTAGTTACTTGAACAAAATATCAAAAATCAATTTAAATAAACATTAGATATGACTGTCAGGAGTGATGGAGGAAGAAGGAAATTAGTTTACGGAGACTACGAGAAATAGGACATCTGTGTTAGTTTACTCAAATATTTACGCTGTTGTTGTTCTTCGTGGGCTATGCGTTCTTGCGCAATTGGGGGAGTATATGTAGCGTTGATTCTAGTGATCATTGGACTGTATTTAGTGCGTCAGCTGTAAGCCACGTGAGGGTGGCTGAGGGCTCCGACCTGGGCACTGAGCATCACAGCAACGAGCCCCGTGTGGACGGCTGTGAGGTCACGGTCAGCTGCCCAGCTCCTGATTCTGTCTCCACGTACACAGTCACAATGTCAAGACGAAGTGAGGCAGATGGAAGCCCCACCAAGAAGGCCAAGAACGCTGTGGAGACTGCTGTATCTGCCGACCAGTTAGTTCAGATTGCAGTTGCTACCCAAGGAGACCTGGTAAGGGGGGGACCCTCAGGGCACTGCCCCATCAGAGAGCGCATGCAGCTCCCCCAGACGGACATAGGGGTCATAGGAAAACACCATGAGGCTGTGGCTACTCCTCAACTGGCGGAGATGGGGCCCACACCAGGTACGCACCCCAGTAGTGTCGGCCACAACAGAGGATGGGGATTGGCTAACTCCACGTGGACGAAAGAATTTCCGCTCTGCTCGGGCACAAGCAACCATAGCCTTCAACAAATTGAAGGTTCCCAATTATGAGTTTCTGAGGTATCTGGAGAACATACCCCCGCCTCAAGTTCCGCTGCGAGTTCACTCTCAGGAACGAGGTTCTGGTCATTCCTAGGGACGAGGATTCATACTAGAAATAAAGGGGCTGGTTGTGACACATCCCAGCATTGTTGAACTGGTTGCTTGGGAGAAGGTACACAAAAGGATGCTCATACATGTCCCTGTGCCCCTCCCTTTGGACCCCATTTTGGAAGTGCCCAATATTGTAATGGCAGAGCAACTCACTGCCAAGGTGAACAAGGTGCCCACCCGACAGGTGCTGATACACCACAAAGGACCACTCTCCATGCACCTGGACCTTGGGGTCTGAGGAAGGTTCAAGACCTGGGCGTACCTGTCAGGCCCACTGCATGCTTCAACTGTCAGAGGTTCAATCACATTGCAGCCATCTGCCAGCGAGAGAAGAAGTGTGGAGTGTGCAGCAAGGCACACGACTTGAAAGGACTGCATTGTAATCCTCAAACAACCGACCAGCGAGGCTTCTCGGCCGGAGCCTAAGTGTGCCAACTTCTTAAATTAGCACCATGCCTGGAACCAGAGCAGTCCTGTGATGGTGCAGCACTGGCAGCAGGTGCGTCACAGGAGCGGCCTGGCACCCAGGCAACGCCCAACCTCAAACCACTCAGCAACAGTCAGCATGGGCTCCGACCGCGGCACCACGGATACCACAGATGGGTGATACTAATGAGTTCCGGCACGGTCCCAGCTACGGCATCAGGGGTCAGTCGCTGACTTGCAGCAGCACCGCCATCAGCGGGCCAGACAGCAAGATGGCAGAGAAGACAGAATCACTGGGAAAAGCAGTTACAGGCCAGGAACACTGCCCAGCAGGGCCTGCTGGGCACCATCAATCTATGCCATCCCACCAGCAAGCTTCTTCCCGAGGTGAGGCCCCTCCTGCGAATGACCAGAGTCAAACAGTGCCTCCCCCAGGAGACCCAGAAGCCCACGGTCACTCCGGCCGGATCAGGGTGCACCCATCTTATGTGGCTGTAGTGTCAACAGCCACCCAAACACCCACTGACCCAGGCCCAACACGAAGAGTCGTACGACCAAACACCTACACAGTAATGGTAGATTCATTTCCGCTCGACTGAAAAAACCGTTGGGATCATCTCAGAGCTCCTCTCGCCTGCTGCCATCGGTGGAAGACAGGGGCGCCTGCAGACAGCTCCTGTTGTGGATGCTAGGCGTGGTACTCTCGACAGGAAGGACTCAATGTAACTTCAAGCCATCATCCAGGAGCCCTTCCAGTTTGTGATGGAGGAGGCCCCGGAGTCACCAACAACGGAAGAGGATGAGTCCCAGGCAGAGATGGAATCAGAGGGCCACCTCCACAGACCTTGAAGATCCTCCAGTTGAACATTTGTGGGCTACAGTGGAAAATTCACTTAGTGATTGAAGCTGCAGTAGATGTGGTCGATGTCTTCCTGCTCCAGGAGACACCAACCACCACATCAACCACAGCCACGTAACCCAGATTCTCGGCTTACTTCGAGCCTGGAAGGCACCGGCAGGAGCACAGCGTTCACGTCAGGAACACTATCCCTCACTCTGATCTCCACTGACCCCATCGACTGCAGAGAGGGGCGTGTAGGTGCGGCCATCACCTACACCTTGCGGATGGACCTCTCGTGGTTTACAACATATACAGAAGCCCTCAGTCCACTCTTGACATTTCAGAGGTGGCTGCACTCGCCCCCTGGAGGGTTTGTTGTGGCTGGGATGTCAATGCCCACCACCCAATACTTAATTCTGTCTCCCCCACCAACACAACTGGGAGGCACATTGCGACTGTGCTGGAGGATGTCCGACGCTGCTCTCGAGTGCAAGTTGGAAGGTCAACCCCGACAACCAGTGATCACTTTGCAGTGGTCACCACACTGATGGTCCAGCGGCACTCGCCCAACACATACCCCCAGATGGAATGTCAAAAAAGGCCGACTGGCACTGCTTCTAGAGGTCATCGAGCACTGGTGGGCAGAGACTAATCTACCAGAAGATCCAGATGAGGCGGCTAAGAGCCCAGGCGGCCTTCACATGGGCAGCTGGGGGCAGCCATTCTAGGATTATGGGAGGGTCATACAAGCATGACTGGTGGTTCTACAATGAGGAAATATAGGACCAGAACCACCGCATCAATTCATCTGAAATGCGTCTTCTAAGAGAAGTGGTGCGCAGCGCGCCATGTCTCCAAGGGTCCGGCAAGGTAAATGGTTCAGTGGTGTGCCTCCCACAGCTCTCCACCATCTTTCTGAGAATGGACCAAGTTAAGAACGGCCACTGGGCAGTGTTGCAGTGTGGTCAGTGCACCCAGACCCCACAACGGAGGCACAGCATTGGGGAACTCTTCACCTCCAGAGTGGCTATGGCTCAACTGCCTCAAGATCTCTAGGACCTACATGCCCCCTCCTTCCTGGAAGGATGGTGGCGATCAACGGCATGCCAGGCAAAGGAAGACACCATGAAAACTTCACCGACAGGGTGCTCAAGGCACCTTCACATCTCATCGGGACACTTCCATGGACATGATGGTGTCACCTATGGCATGATCACTCGGGCTGGCCAATCTGGTCATGAAGCTGTCCTGGGGTCATCAACCGGTTTGGAGAGCTGGCAGACTCCTCCCGGGGGAAGGAGGCTGACATCATTCCAATCCCTTAACCGGGGGATCCTGCCAGTGTAAGACCCATCTCCTCACCAGTTGCATCTCCAAGGTGTCTGAGAGGATGGTGTTGGAGCGACTGAGGTGGAAGCTTGGTCCTCCTCATAAACACCTCTATGATTCACCAGGGGGTCCTTCGTTGACCTCGAGAAAGCTCCGAGCTAGCCATGCACCTGCACCCTTTTCACTTTTGGCCTGCAGGGGATTTAAGCGGCTGCTCTCCTAGCATGGCTTCGTCACTTCAGGACAGGGGGGCCCCGGGTACACTTCCGGGGGCATGCCTCTTTTCTAAAAGACCTGGAAAATGGCACTCTGCAGGGCGGGTGCTTAGTCCCCCTGTTCAATGACTGATGCACCAGTTTTGGCCTTTCCCTCTACAGGCACCTTCCTGTCAGCTACGCCGATGACCTGGTGCTTATCGAATCCAGGAAGCGCCGGCTGTTGCAGCATGACCAGGAGGACCTCGTCCTGTTGGCTTCCAGTTGAGGGCACCTGGGGCTCAAGATATCTGCAGCAAAATGCAAAGCCATGATCCTTGCACTAGGAACCCAATGAGAGGCCGTAGATCCTGGGCATCAACCTGGGAAAGGGTTCACAGCTATAGGTACCTTTGGGACTCATCGACATTCGCCTCACCTTCCAGAAACATACGCCACATCAAGAGGGGTTCTGCAGAGGATCAGGGCAATGAGTCCATGCCACCCCCATGATCGGGGCCAGCCTTGAGGTCATGAGGTTGTTCTACATACAGACCGTACGCTCGCTAATCGACTATGCAGCACTTGCTCTGGTTCAGCCAATCCCACAAACATCAAGTGTCTTTGTGTGGTCCAGAACACTGCTGTACGGGCCATGCTCAGGGCGCCTAGGGGGTAATGCGGTGACTCTGAACTTCGAGGCGCAGCTGCAGCCCCTGAGGACAGGATCCACCTTGTAGCTGCCAAAAAATGAAGTACCTCCGACTTCCAGGGCCTGACAAACTGATGGGGATATAAGGGTCCACGGTGACATGACATAACAATGCACCCCGCGCCGATGGATGAGGTCAATTGCAGATGCCACAATGAAGCCCTGCCCATGCCATTGTTTGTGGGAGGGGCTGGACAGACCAACAGCGAACTCACGGTGTCGCCCCTTGGGCGCCAGAGCTGTGGCGGTGCTCTGGTCAGCCCAACCAGGCAGCAAAAGGCATTGCCCCCAGCACATTCTGCAATGACTTTCTTCGGCTAGCATTGGAGTGCGGAAAGCCCTGGGTGTGTGCTGTATTACACGATGGCTCCAAGACCATTTTAGGCCGACAGCTGCTGGGATGTTCCAGCAATTTGACGGGTTGGCGCCTCCCGAACCATTGCACCGTCCTCCAGGCTGAACTCAATGAAAACCAAAAGCTCTGAACATGCAATTGCAGACCATCAGCATCCCCCCTCCTTTATTT
>WNWK01043492.1:0-15472 GCA_009830355.1 Cherax destructor
GGAAAATAAAAAATTTTTTTTATTTTCTTTTATTAACCTTACTCATGGGTATTTTACAAAATGGTTTTAGAAAAAAAATTAAAATGTTAAAAAATTAAAAAAAAACAATAAAAAAGTTTTTTTGCATTTTTTTTTAAATTTATTAATTATTTCATATTTTTTAAAAAACCATTAAAAAAAATAAAAAAAAATATTTTATAGAATAACCCCGTTATTTTCGAAAAATACATGAAACATTAAAAAGCTCAGACAAATTTTTAAAAGTTTTTTTGCCTTTTTACGTTTTAGAGCGGTTTTTTGTGCTTTTTTTGGGAAAAACTCATTTTTTAAAAATAAAATACATAGATTATCATCACCTTTTAAAAAATTTCCCCCAAGGGGAAAATTTTGGGGGAAAATAAGCGAAATTTTATGATTTTCTTTTAGAATCTTACTCATAGGTGTATTTTTTTTAAAAAAAATTTTTTTGAAAAACCCCCTTAAAAAAAACCCTTTAAAATTTTAAAAACAAAAAAATCAAGTTTTATAGCATTTTTTTAAATTTTTAATTATTTTTATATTTTTAAAAAAACCCCTTTAAAAAAATATAAAAATCAATATTTTTATAAAAAAATTTTTTTTATTTTTCAAAAATACATGAAACATAAAAAATATCATAAAATTGCTAAAAAAATATTTTTTTTCATATTTCGACGATTTAAAAACGGGGTTTAGTGTTTTCAAAATTAAAATTTTTTCTAAAATACATAGATTATCACGAAATAAATTTCTACTACAATTGAAATTTTGGGAAATGCAAAAATTTTTTAATTTTTTTTTGGAAGCTTACTCATGGGTAAAATTTTTCTAAAAAAAAATTTTTTTGAAAAAACCCCTTAAAGTTCCAAATCAAAAAAAACCCCAAAAAATCAAGTTTTTTTCATTTTCTAATATATAATAATTATTTTTATATTTTTTTAAAAAACCCCATTAAAAAACTATAAAAATCCCCAAATTTTTATAGAATATTTCAATTATTTTTTTAAAAAACATGAAACAAAAAAAGCTCAGAAAAATTCTAAAATGTATTATATTCCCCATTTTACGTTTTGGGGAAAATTTGAGGCCCCTTTTTGGAAAATTTTTTTTTTTGATAAAATTTTTTACATTATCCCCTTTTTTTAAAAAAATTTTTTTTGCAATTGAAATTTATGGGAAAAGTAAAAAATTTTTGATTTTTTTTTAGGAATCTTACTCATGGTTTTATTTTATCTAAACAAAAAATTTTTTAAAAAACCCTTGGGGAAAAGCCTTAAATCGTCAAAAATGCAATAAAATCGTTTTATAGCATTTTTTTAAATTTATTAATTATTTACATATTTTAAAAAAAAAACCCCTTAACAATCTAAAAAAAAAATATTTTTATAGAATATTTCATATTATTTAAAAACAAAACATTAAAAAATCAAAAAATTTAAAAAGTTTTTATTGCCATATTTCGAGGTTTTTTAGAGGGGGTTTAGTGGGTTTTTCTGGCAAAACTAATTTTTTAAAATAAAATACATAGATTATCACCTTTTAAAAAAGGGGAAATTTTCTGCAATTGAAATTTATGGGGGAAAAAAAGCAGAAATTTTTTTATTTTCTTTTAGGAAACTTACTCATAGGGTATTTTTTTTTAAAAAAAAATTTTTTGAAAATCCTTCAAAAAAACCCTTTAAAACGTCAAAAAAACAATAAAAAAAAGTTTTTTTGCATTTTTTTAAATTTAATAATTATTTACATATTTTTAAAAAAACCTTTAAAAAAAATAAAAATAATATTTTTTGGAAATTTTTTATTTTTTTCAAAAATACATGAAAATTAAAAAAAACATAAAAATGTGCTAAAAAAAGGGATTTTATTGCATATTTCGACGATTTAGAGCTGTTTGAGGGGGTTTTCTGGCCCCAAAATTTTTTTTTTTTTTTAAAAACCCCAGATTATCACACTTTTTAAAAAAATTTTATAATTGAAATTTTGGGGGGAAAATAAACAAAAAATTTTAATTTTTTTTAGGAAAACCCTTCCATAGGTGTATTTTATCTAAAAAAATATTTTTTTTGAAAATCCTTTTAAAAAGCCTTAAAAGTCAAAAATCCAAAAAAATCAAGGTTTTATAGCATTTTTTTTAAATTTATTAATTATTTTTATATTTTTAAAAATCCCATTAAAAATCTATAAAAATCAATATTTTTTAAAAAGGAAAAAATTTTATATTATTTTTTAAAATATATGAAACTCAAAAAACCCGAAAAAAATGCTTAAACCCCATTTTATTGCCCCATTTCACGTTTTAAAAGGGTTTTAAAAAATTTTTTCTTGGAAAACTCATTTTTTTAAAATACTTAGATTATCACACTTTTTTAAAATAATTTCTAATGCAATTGAAATTTATGGGAAAAAACAAAATTTTATGATTTTCTTTTAAAAGGGAACTTAAAAATAGGTGTATTTTTTTTAAAAAAAATTTTTTTGAAAATCCTTTAAAAAACCAAAAAGTCAAAAAACAATAAAATCAAGGTTTTTATAGCATTTTTTTTAATTTTTTAAATTTTTTCATATTTTTAAAAAATCCCATTAAAATTTATAAAAATCAATATTTTTTTAAAAAATTTTAATTTTTTCGAAAAAAAAATGAAACATTAAAAAAATCAGAAAAATTTTGCTAAAAAAATTTATTGCATATTTCGACGTTTTTCAGTTTGGGGGGCCTTTTTTTTGGGAAAACTCATTTTTTTTTTAAAATTATCACCCCAAATAGAACTTTTACTGCAATTGGGGAAAATTTTGGGAAAAAAAAAAGGGGAAATTTTTTATTTTCTTTTTGGGGGAACTTACTCATAGGTGTATTTTTTTTTAAAAATTGTTTTTGAAAACCCTTCAAAATACCTTAAAAAAGTCAAAATGCAATAAAATCAAAATTTTTTAACATATTTTAATATTTTTTTAAATTTTTTACTTTTTTTAAAAATCCCTTAAAAAAAATTTTTAAAAAACAATATTTTTATAGAATATTCCTTTTTTTTTTTCAAAAAACATGAAACAAAAAAATATAAAAATGTTTAAAAAAGGGATTTTTTGTATTTCCGACGATTTAGAGCGGGGTTTTGGGGGGCTTTTCTTTAAAAAAACATTTTTTTTCCAAAATACTCAGATTTTACACATTTTAAAATAATTTCACTTAATTTTAAAATTTTTGGGAAAAAAAAGCAAAATTTTTTTATTTCTTTTTAAAATTTTTCATGGTTAAAATTTTCTAAAAAAAAAATTTTTCAGGGGAAAACCTTCAAAATACTTTAAATTTAAAAAATGCAATAAAAAAAAAGTTTTTTAAAAAATTTTTTTTAAAATTTATTAATTATTTTTTATATTTTTTAAAAATCCCCCTTTAAAAAACTATAAAATTTAATATTTTTTTAAAATTTTATATTTTTTTCAAAAATAAAAACATTAAAAAAAACATAAAAAAATGCTAAAATGGTATTTTATTGCATATTTCGACGATTTAGAGGGTTTGAGGCTTTTTTTTTAAAAATATTTTTAGCTAAAAAAACCCGATTATCATACTTTTTTAAAAAAATTTTACTGAATTTTAAATTTTTTGGGAAAAGAAAAAAATTTTTTTTAAAATTTTTTAGGAAAATTTCTCATAGGTGTATTTTTTTTAAAAAAAAAATTTTTTAAAAAAAACCTTTTTTCCCCTTAAAAGTCAAAAAAAAAAATAAAATCAAAAATTTTTTAATTTTTTTTAAATTTATTTTAAATTTTTTATATTTTAAAAAAACCCCTTAAAATCTATAAAAATCAATATTTTAATGGGGAAATTTCATATTATTTTGAAAATATAAGAAAAAATTTAAAAAACTCAGAAAAAAATGCTAAAATCGTTTTTACATTGGTTTAAGTTTTTTAGCAGTTTTTGTGCTTTTCTGGAAAACTCATTTTTTTCTAAAAAAAATTAGATTATCCCCTTTCAAATAAAAAATTTTACCCAAATGAAATTTTGGGAAAAAAAAAGCAAAAATTTTTTATTTTCATTAACCTTACTCATAGGGTATTTTAAAATAAAAAATTGTTTTTTTGAAAATCATTGAAAATGCCTTAAAAAGTCAAAAAAACAATAAAATCAAGTTTATGGGGTTTTTAATTTTTTTTAAAATTTTTACATATTTTTAAAAATCCCATTAAAAATCTATAAAAATCAATATTTTTATAGAATATTTCATTTATTTTCGAAAAATACATGAAACATTAAAAAATCGAAAAAAAGTGCTAAAAAAAATTTTATTGCATATTTCGACGTTTTAGAGCGGTTTGAGGCTTTTTGGTAAAAACTCATTTTTTTCTAAAAAAAAATAGATTATCATCACACTTTTAAAAAAAAATTTTTTCTGCAATTGAAATTTTTGGGGGAAAATAAGGAAAATTTTTTTTTTAGGGGAACTTACTCCTTTTGGGGTATTTTTTTTAAAAAAAAATTTTTGGAAAAAAACCCTTTAAAAAAACCTTTTTAAACGTCAAAAAAAACAATAAAATCAAAATTTTTTAGCATTTTTTAATATTTAAAATTTTTATTTTTTAAAAAATCCCCTTAAAAAAATTAAAAACCCCAAATTTTTTTTTGAAATATTTTATTTTTTTCAAAAAAAATGAAACATAAAAATTTTTATAAAATGTGCTAAAATAGTATTTTTTTTATTTTTTTGACGATTAAGGGTTTAGTGCTTTTGGGTTTTTTTTTTTTAGTAAAAATAGATTTAAATTTTAAAATTTCTACTACAATTGGGGAAAATTTTTGGGAAATGTAAAAAAAAATTTTATGATTTTCCTTTTAGGAAAACCCCTTCTCATAGGTGTATTTTATCAAAAAAAGTTTTTGAAAACCCCTTAAAAAATTTCCCTTAAAAAAACCCAAAAAAGCAATAAAATCCAAAATTTTTGATTTTCTAAAAATTTAAAAAAATTATTTAAAAATTTTTAAAAAAAACCCCTTTTTAAAAATTTATAAAAATCAATATTTTTTTTAAAAAATTTAGATTTTTTTTGAAAAAAATGAAACATTAAAAAAACCCGAAAAAAATGCTAAAATCGTATTATATTCCCTACGACGTTTTTTAAGGGTTTGAGTGCTTTTCTGGCAAAACTCATTTTTAGATAAAATACTTACATTATCCCCTTTTAAATATAAATTTTACTAAGAAATTTATGGAAAAAAAACAAAAAATTTTTTTTTTTTTCCTTTTTGGGAAACCCCTTCTCCTTTTGGGGTATTTTTTTTTAAACAAAATATTTTTTTAAAAAACCCTTTAAAAAACCTTAAAAAGTCAAAAAAAACAATAAAATCGGTTTTATAGCATTTTTTTAAATTTTTTAATTTTTACATATTTTAAAAAAAAAAACCCCTTTAAAAATAAAAATAATTTTTTTTATAGAATATTTATATTATTTTCAAAAATACATGAAACATTAAAAGCTCAGAAAAAAATGCTAAAATCTTTTTTTTTGCATATTTCGACGTTTAAACGGGGTTTAGTTCTTTTCTGGAAAAAATTTTTTTTCTAAAAATATAGATTTTTTACACTTTTAAATAAATTTCTACTGAATTGAAATTTTATGGAAAAAATAAACGAAATTTTATGATTTTCTTTTTGGGGGAAAAATTCCAGGTGTATTTTCCCAAAAAAAAAGTTTTTTTAAAAATTTTAAAAAAACCCTTTAAAACGTCAAAAATGCAATAAAATCAATTTTTTTGGGGTTTTTTAATTTTAAAAATTATTTACATATTTTTAAAAAACCCCCCCAAAAAACCCCTAAAAATCAAATTTTTTAGAATTTTATAATTTTTTTCAAAAAAAAAATGAAAAATTAAAAAATCATAAAAATGTGTTAAAAAAGGGATTTTTTTTGTATTTGACGTTTAGAGCTGTTTGGGTGCTTTTTTGGAAAACTCATTTTTTTTCTAAAAAAAATCAGTTATCACCTTTTTTAAAAAAATTTCTCTGCAATTTAAAAATTTTGGGGGAAAATTAAAAAAAAATTTTATGATTTTCTTTTAGGGGAAACCCCTCATAGGTGTATTTTTCTAAAAAATTTTTTCAGAAAATCCTTGAAAAAACCTTAAAAGCCCCAAAAAGCAATAAAAAACCCCAATTTTTTTGCATTTTTTTTTTTAATTTTAATTTTTTACATTTTTTAAAAAAACCCCCAAAAAAAAATTTTTTAAAACAATATTTTTTAAAGGGGAAATTTTTTATTTTTTTAGGAAAAAAATAAACATTAAAAAACTGGAAAATGTGCTAAAAAAAGTATTTTATTGCGTATTTCGACGTTTTAGAGCGGGGTTTAGTGCTTTTCTGGCAAAACTCATTTTTTTCTAAAAAATTGATTATCCCCTTTTTAAAATAAAATTTTACCTTGAAATTTTTTGGGAAAAAATAAAAAATTTTTGATTTTCTTTTTTTGGAATTTAATATAGGTGTATTTTTATCTAAAAAACTTTTTTTAAAATTCCTTTTAAAAAGCCCCTTAAAAAGTCAAAAAATCCCCAATAAAATCAAGTTTTTGTTTTTTTTAAAAAATTTTTACATATTTTTTTAAAAAACCCATTAAAATTTATAAAAAAAAATATTTTTATAGAAAAATTTTTTTAATTTTTTCAAAAAAATGAAACATTAAAAAAACCCCAAAAATGTGCTAAAAAATATTTTTTTTAATTTGAGTTTTAAAAACAGTTTGAGTGCTTTCTGGCAAAAAACATTTTTTTTCTAAAATACATAAAATTTCAACCCTTTTTTAAAAGAATTTCCCCCCAATTGTTTATGGGGGAAAGTAAGGGGAAAATTTTTGATTTTCTTTTGGGGGAATTTTTTCATAGGGATTTTATCTAAAAAAAAAAATTTTTCAGAAAATCCTTCAAATCCTTAAATCGTTCCAAAAAAAACAATAAAAACCCCAAGGTTTTAGGGGTTTTTAATATTTTTAATTTTTTATTTTTAAAAAAAAAATTTTTAAAAAAAATTTTTTTAAAAAAAAAAATTTTTATAGAATATTCATATTTTTTTCAAAAAAAAAATGAAAAAATTAAAAAAAACATAAAAATTCTAAAATGGTTTTTCATATTTTGATTTTTAGCGGGGTTTTGGGTTTTTTTGGAAAACCCTTTTTTAAAAAAAATATCAGTTTCCCCTTTCAAAAAAATTTTCTGCAAAAAATTTAAATTTTTGGGAAAAAAGGGGAAAATTTTTTTGATTTTCTTTTTATTTATTTTTCATAGGTGTATTTTTTTTAAAAAAAAATTTTTTGAAAATCTTGAAAATCTTTAAATCGTCAAAAATGAATAAAATCAAGTTTTTTTGCATTTTTTTTATTTATTAATTTTTTTCATATTTTTAAAAAAAAACCCCCTTTTTAAAACTTTTAAATTTTTTTTAGAATTTTTTTGTTATTTTCGAAAATTTGAAAAAAATTAAAAAAATCAGAAAAAAAAAAATCATTTTATTTAAATATTTCGAAAGTTTTAGAAAAAGGTTTTGAGTGCTTTTCTGGTAAAACTCATTTTTAAAATAAAAAAAATAGATTATCATCACCTTTTAAATAAATTTCTTGCAAAAATTAAATTTATGGGAAAAAAAAAAATTTTTGTTTTCTTTTAGGGTCTTACTCATGGGGTTTTTTTCTAAAAAAAAATTTTTTGGGAAAAACCTTAAAAAAAACCCTTTAAACCTCAAAAAAAAAAAAAAGTTTTATAGCATTTCTTAAAATTTTTTTTAAATTTTTTACATATTTTTAAAAAAAACCCCTTAAAAATCAAAAAAAAATATTTTTATAGAATATTAAAAATTTTTTAAAAAAAACATGAAACATAAAAATATCATAAAAAAAGGGAAAATGGTATTTTTTGCAAAATTTGACGATTTAGAGCAGGGGTTTATGTTTTTTAAAATCCCTTTTTTTTTTAAAAATAGATTATCACACTTTTAAATAAAATTTCTACTTCTTTTAAAAATTTAGGGGGAAAATAAGCAAAAAATTTTTGATTTTCTTTTTGGGGAACTTCTCATGGGGGGATTTTATCTAAAAAATGGTTTTTGAAAATCCCCCTTAAAAAAAACCTTTTAAACATCAAAAAAACAATAAAAAATGTTTTTAAAAATTTTTTTAATATTTAAAATTTTTTTCATATTTTTAAAAAAACCCCTTAAAAAAATTTTAAAAAAATGGAAAAAAATTTTTTTTTAAAAAAATTTTGATTATCCATTTTTTTAAAAAAAATTTTTTCTGAAAATTAAATTTAGGGGAAATATCAAAAATTTTGATTTTCTTTTGAATTATTAAATTTTATTTTATCAAAAAAGTTTTTGAAAACTTAAAAAAACCTTAAATCGTCAAAAACAATAAAAACGGGGTTTTTAGCATTTTAATATTTATTAAAATTTTTTATTTTTAAAAAAAACCCCTTAAAATCTATAAAAATCAATATTTTTATAGAATATTTCAATTTTTTTGAATAATAATAAAAATTAAAAAAATCAGGGGAAAAATGTGCTAAAAAGTATTTTTTTTTCATATTTCGACGTTTAGAGCGGGGTTTAAGGGGGTTTTTCAAAACTCATTTTTTTAAAAAAATTAGATTATCACTCTTTTAAATAGAATTTCTCCAGTTTATGGGGGAAATAAACCCCAAATTTTTAATTTTCTTTTTGGAAAATTTATAGGTTTTTTTTTATCTAAAAAGTTTTTTTAAAAATCCTTGAAAATTTTAAAAAGTCAAAAAAAAATAAAATCAAATTTTTTAAAAAATTTTTTTAAAATTTTTAATTATTTACTATTTTAAAAAAACCCCTTAAAAATCTATAAAAATCAATATTTTAATAGAATATTTTTTTAATTTTTTTTGAAAATAATACACGAAAAAATGCTAAAAACGTATTTTTTTAAGCTATTTCGAGTTTTTTAGCGGTTTGATGCTTTTCTGGCAATACTCATTTTTTAAAATAAAAACATAGATTATCACCCCCAAATTTAACTTCCTGCAATTGAAATTTATGGGAAAAAAAAAAAAAATTTTTGATTTTCTTTTGGGGAATTTTTCATAGGTGTATTTTTTTTAAAAAAAAATTTTTTTTTAGAAAATCCCTTCAAAAAACCCCCCAAAACGTCAAAAAATCAATAAAAAAGGGGTTTTTAGCATATTTTAATAAAATTTTTAATTATTTACATATTTTTAAAAAAAACCCCTTAAAAAAATATAAAAAAAAATATTTTTTTTGAATATTCATATTATTTTTTAAAAAAAAAAATTAAAAAAAAAAAAATGTTTAAAAAAAGGATTTTTTTTCATATTTTGACGATTTAGGCCGGGGTTTAGGGGGTTTTCTGGAAAAATTTTTTTAATAAAAATTGTTTTTACCTTTTTTTAAAAAATTTCTATAATTGAAATTTATGGGGGAAAATAAACAAAATTTTTTTTATTTTTTTTTTTGGTCTTCTCATATGTGTTTTTTTTCTAAAAAAAAAGTTATTCAGAAAACCTTAAAATTTAATCGTCAAAAAGTAATAAAATCAAGTTTTTACATTTTTTTAAATTTTTAATTATTTACATATTTTTAAAAATCCCATTAAAATTCTATAAAAAAAATATTTTTATAAAATATTTTATATTATTTTCGAAAAATAAAATGGGGAAAATTTCTCAGAAAAATTTTGCTAAAAAAGTATTTTTTTTCATTTTTGACGTTTTAAGGGGGAGTTTGAGTGCTTTTACAAAACTCATTTTTTTTCTAAAATACAAAAGATTATCACATTTTAAACAATTCAATTTAAAATTTTGGGAAAAGTAAGCGAAATTTTATGATTTTCTTTTTGGGGAATTTTTTCATAGGTGTTTTTTTCTTAAAAAATTTTTTTGAAAAAAACCCTTTAAAATACTTTAAATCGTCAAAATGCAATAAAATTGGTTTTTTTAAAATTTTTAAAAATTTAAAAAAATTTTTACATATTTTTTAAAAAAACCCCTTAAAAAAATAAAAAATTAATATTTTTAAAGGGGAAATTTCAATTTTTTTGAAAAAACATGAAACACTAAAAACTCAGAAAAAATTCTAAAAAAGTATTTTATTTTATATTTCGACTTTTTTAGCGGTTTTTGTCTTTTTTGGCCCCAAAACTCATTTTAGATAAAAAACAGTTTTAAAATTTTTAAAAAATTTCCTTAATTGAAATTTATGGAAAAAAAAAAAAAAAAATTTTTTGATTTTCTTTTTATTAACCTTACTCTTTTGTTTTTAAAAAAAAAAAGTTTTTTAAAAAAATTTAAAAACCTTAAATCGTCAAAAAACAATAAAATTTTAAATTTATAGCATTTTTTTTAAATTTATTAATTATTTACATATTTTTAAAAAAACCCCTTAAAAAATATAAAAAAATTTAAAATTTTTTTAGAATATTTCCCTTTTTTTTTGAAAATATTAAGAAAATTAAAAAAAAAAAGCTAAAAAAGTATTTTATTGCATATTTTTACGTTTTTTAAGGGGTTTGAGTGCTTTTCTGGCAAAACTCATTTTAGTAAAATACTTAGATTATCACACTTTTAAATAGAATTTCATGCAATTGAAATTTATGGGAAAAGTAAGCAAAATTTATGATTTTCTTAGGGGGCTTTCCCCGGAATTTTTTTTATCTAAAAAAATAGTTTTCAGAAAACTTTTAAAATCCTTAAATCGTCAAAAAAGCAATAAAATCATTTTATAAATTTTTTTAAAATTATTATTTTTTACATATTTTTAAAAAAAACCAAAAAATCTATAAAAAACAATATTTTTAAGAATATTTTATTTATTTTCAAAATACATGAAACATTAAAAAACAAAAATGTGCTAAAAAGTATTTTATTGCATATTTCGACGTTTTTTAAAGGGTTTAGGGTTTTCTGGCAAAAAAAAACCTTAAACAAAAAATTTTTTACTGCAATTTAAAATTTTTGGAAAAATAAGAAAATGATTTTTTTTTGGGGAAACTTCCATATTTTTTTATCTAAAAAAAAATTTTTTTAGAAAATCCTTGAAAATGCCTTTTTAAAAAATCAAAAATGCAATAAAAAAAAAGTTTTATGCTTTTTTAATTTTTTAATTATTTACATATTTTTAAAAAATCATATTAAAAATCTATAAAAAAAAAAAATTTTTTTTTGAATATTCATATTTTTTTTTTCAAAAAAAAATGAAACATTAAAAATATAAAAATGTGCTAAAATCGTATTTTTAAAGGGGGGGTTTTCTTTTGAGCGGTTTGAGGGGCCCTTGGGAAAAAACTTTTTTAAAAATACTTAGATTATTAATTTTAAATTTTTTTTAATTTTTAAATTTTTTGGGGAAAAATAAGCAAAATTTTATGATTTTCTTTAGGGGAAAAATTTCCCAGGTGTATTTTTTTCTACAAAAAAAATTTTTTTTTTTAAAATCCTTGAAAATGCCTTAAATCGTTAAAAAAAAAAAAAATTGTTTTTTGCATTTTTTAATATTTAATAATTATTTACATATTTTTTTAAAAAAACCCTAAAAATCTTTTAAAAAACAATATTTTTTTAAAATTTTATATTATTTTCGAAAAATACATGAAACATTAAAAAACCTTAGGAAAAAAAAAATCGATTTTATTGCATATTTGAAGTTTTAGAGCGGTTTGAGTGTTTTCAAAAAATATTTTTTAAAAAAAAGATTATCACATTTTAAAAAATTTTAAAATTTTTTCTGCAATTGAAAAATTTTGGAAAAAATTTTAAGGAAATTTTTTTTTTCTTTTGGTTTTTTATAGGTGTATATTATCTAAAAAAAAGTTTTTCAGAAAATCCTTCAAAATACTTTTTTTAAAAGTCAAAAATGCAATAAAATGGGGGTTTTTTTGCATTTTTTATTATTTATTAAATATTTACATATTTTTAAAAAAAACCCTTAAAAAACTATAAAAACAATATTTTTATAGAATATTCATATTATTTTTCAAAAAAACATGAAACAATAAAAAAATCATAAAATGTTTAAAAAGGTATTTTATTGGATATTTGACGATTTAAAATTTTGGCTTTTCTGGAAAAATTTTTTTGCTAAAAAATAGATTATCACACTTTTAAATAGAATTTTAATTGAAATTTATGGGGGAAAAAAAGCAAAATTTTATGATTTTCTTTTTTAATTTTACTCATAGGTGTATTTTATTTAAAATAAATATTTTTTTAGAAAATCCTTGAAAATGCCTTTTTTAAAAAAGTTTAAAAAAAAAAAAATAAGATTTTTTTTAAACACATAGGTGTATTTTATCTAAAAAATTTTTAGAAAATCCTTCCAAAAAAATTTTTTTTTAAAAAAGGGGGAAAAAAGCAATAAAATCAAGTTTTATAGCATTTTAAAAACTAATAATTATTTTAATTTTAAAAAACCCCCCAAAAATCTATAAAAATCAATATTTTTATAGAATATTCCCCCTTATTTTTTTAAAAAAAAATGAAACATTAAAAAAAATTTTGTGCTAAAATGGTATTTTTTTTGCATATTTCGACGATTTAGAGCGGTTTGAGTGCTTTTTTAAACTCATTTTTTTTTTTTAAAAAACAAGAATTTCTAAAATTTTTTTAGCTAAAAAAACATAGAATTTTTATTAATTGGAAATTTTTTGGGAAAAAACGAAATTTTTTTTTTTCTTTTTGGTTATTTTTTTGGTGTATTTTTTTCTAAAATAAATAGTTTTTCAGAAAATTTAAAATTTAAATCGTCAAAAATGAAAAAAACAAATTTTATAGCATTTTTTAATTTTTTTTTTTTTCATATTTTTTTTAAAAAAAAAAATTTAAAATTATAAAAATCAATATTTTTAAGAATATTTCATATTATTTTTGAAAAAAACATGAAAATTAAAAAAAAAAAAAAAGAGCAAAAAGTATTTTTTTTTCATATTTTATTTTGAGCAGTTTGAGTGCCCTTTTTGGGAAAAAAAATTTTTTGCTAAAATACATAGATTATCACACTTTTAAATAGAATTTCTACTGCAATTGAAATTTATGGGAAAAGTGTTAAAAAGATTTTTTTTTTTTTTTTCTTTTTTTGGTGGGGATTTAAAAAATAGTTTTTCAGAAAATCCTTCAAAAAAACCCTTTAAAACGTCAAAAAATTCAATAAAAAAAATTTTTAAAACATTTTTTTAAAAATTTTTTAATTATTTACATATTTTTTAAAATTTTTTTAAAAAACTATAAAAATTAATATTTTTAAAAAATTTTATTTTTTTAAAAAAAAAATTTAAACAAAAAACAGAAAAAAAGTTAAAATCGTATTTTTTTTGCATATTTCGACGTTTTAGAGCGGTTTGAGTGCTTTTCTGGCAAAACTCATTTTTTTGGGGGAAAAAATTTTTAAAAATTTTTACACTTTAAAAGAATTTCATTTAATTAAATTTTTGGGGAAAAAAAAAAACGAAATTTTATGATTTTCTTTGGAAGTTTTTATAGGTGTATTTTATCTTTAAAAATTTTTTTAGAAAATCTTTTAAAATGCCTTAAAGTTAAAAATGTAAAATTAAGTTTTATAGCATTTTTTTTTTTAAAAAAAATTTTTTTAAAAAAAAACCCTTAAAAAAAAAATAAAAATCAATATTTTTATAGAGTATTTCATATTATTTTCGAAAAATACATGAAACATTAAAAAGCTCAGAAAAAAAAGCTAAAAATTTTTTTTTTATATTTTAAGTTTTAGAGCGGTTTTTTGGGGGGAAAACTCATTTTTTAGCTAAAAAAAATAGATTATCACATTTTAAAAAAGAATTTCTACTGCAATTGAAATTTATGGGAAAAGGGAAAAAAAGGGTTTTCTTTTAGGGAAAAAATTTTTTCCCCCGGTGTGGGAAAAAAAAAAAAGTTTTTCAAAAAAATCCTTTCCCCAAAAAAATTTTAAAACGTCAAAAATGCAATAAAATCAAGTTTTATAGCATTTTTTTTTTTATTAAATATTTACATATTTTTAAAAATCCCATTAAAAAACTATAAAAAAACCAAAAAATTTTTTTTAAAATTCATATTATTTTTCAAAAAAAACATGAAACAATAAAAAAAACATAAAAATGGAAAAAAAGGTATTTTTTTTTTCATATTTCGAGATTTTAAAAACGGTTTGAGGTTTTTTAAAAATCATTTTTTTGCTAAAATACATAGATTATCACATTTTTAAAAGAATTTCTCCAAATTTTAATTTTTGGGAAAAAAAAAACGAAATTTTTGATTTTCTTTGGGGAAAAATTAAAAAGGGGGTTTTTTTAAAAAAGGTTTTTGGGAAAATTTTTTAAAATTTTTAAAAAAAAAATGGTTTAAATTTTTTGGTTTTTTTAAAAATTTTAAAAATTTTACATATTTTTTAAAAAAACCCTTAAAATCTATAAAAAACAATATTTTTTTTGAATATTCATATTATTTTTCAAAAAAAAAATGAAACATTAAAAAAAACATAAAAAAAGTGCTAAAATGGTATTTTATTGCATATTTCCGGGGGGGGTTTTAAATTTTAGGCTTTTTTTTGCAAAACTCATTTTTTTTTTAAAATACTGAAAAATTTTAAAAAAAATTTTAATTAAAATTTAAGGGAAAAGTAAGCAAAATTTTATTTTTTTTAGGGGAATTTTTTAAAAGGGGGATTTTATTTAAAATTTTTAAAATTTTTTTTTTAAAACCCGGGGAAAAAAACCCTTTAAAACGTCAAAAATTAATTAAGTTTTTTTTTTAAAATTTATTAATTATTTACATATTTTTAAAAAAACCCTTAAAATTCTATAAAAAAAAAAAAATTTTTTTTTGAATATTTCATATTATTTTAAAAAAAAAAAAATTAAAAGTTTTAGAAAAAATGAAAAATTTTTTTAAAATTTTTTATTTCGACGTTTTAAAAGGGTTTTTTTGCTTTTCTGGCAAAAATCATTTTTAGCCAAAAAATAGATTACCCCACTTTTAAAAAAATTTTAAAAAAAATTTAAATTTTGGGGAAAAAAAAAACGAAATTTTTTTATTTTCTTTTTTTAAAAATTGGGTATTTTTTTTTAAAAAAATTTTTTGAAAATCCCCCTTTTTAAAAACTTTAAAAAAAAAAATGGAAAAAAATCAAGTTTTATAGCATTTTTTTAAAAACTAATAAAAATTTTTTAAAATTTTTAAAAAAAAAACCCTTAAAATTTAAAAAAAATTTTTTTAGAATTTTTTTATTTTTCAATAAATACATGAAACATTAAAAAAATTATAAAAATGTGCTAAAATGGTATTTTATTGCATATTTTGAGATTTTTTGGGATTTTTTAAAAATTTTTTTAAAAAATAGATTATTACACTTTTTTAAAAAAAAATTTTACTGCAATTTTAATTTTTGGGAAAAAAAAAACGAAATTTTATGATTTTTTTTTTGGGGAAAAATTTCTAAGGTGT
>WNWK01043493.1:0-15472 GCA_009830355.1 Cherax destructor
TGATATCCGGATGGAAAGATTGCATCTGTTATCATCCTGGTGAGTTTCGTTTCTGTGAGTGCTATTATGTCTGGGGATGTCTCCTTTATTCTTTCATGCCACTCCTCACATTTATTTGTTATACCATCTGCATTTGTATACCAAACCTTTAACTTCTTTTCTAAAACCGTAGTCTGGGGGGTATGTTGGGTTTGGGAAAGTGGGAGATCTGATGGGGAACTATGGGTGGTTGGTGTGAAGGTGGAGTTTGTAATGAGGTGGGTGGAATCATTGGGTATCGCATGTGTGTTTTGGGTTAGGTTGTTTGGTTGCATTGGGGTTGTCCAGGTTGGGGAACATCTGAAGGTGGTTGTATTAGAGCTTCCTCCTGAGTCTGGGTTCTCCTGTCCATCTCTCTTTCCTCCTTTTGTCTCTGTACCCTCTCTTTCAGTTTCTGTCTTTCTTCCCGTGTTCTGTCGCGGTCGAGATACACCCTCCGGTACTCTGACATATCCCTTAGTCTTGCTTTCTCCTGCAGGATCCTATTTTGAGTCAATTCTGCTTTGAAAATTACTTTGACTGGCCGGATTCTTCCTCTTGCAAACTCCCCTATTCTCAGAAAATTTGCCAGGTGGGTCATGTCATCTTCTCCTATTGCTTTCATGATGTTTTCAATCGCATTTTTCTCCCCTTGTCTTCTTGCTTCGTAAGTTTCCCCTTCAGCTTCCTGGAGCCCATAAACAAAGACTGATCTCTCTCTTTCATTCTCCCACTGCCTATCCCTATGTAACCCCTGATTCGATTTAGTTGCCTCCATTGCAGCTTTCCTTTCTTCAATCTCTTCACTGTCTGTTATCCCTTGGCCCAGTGGCCTGTCGCTTTCCTTTCTTAACTTTCCCTGTGCACTGCTGTGGTCTGTTAGGGCTTCTACGTATAGCTTAGCTCTCCCTTACTCTACACTCCCCTCGATTGTTCCTGATGTGATCCTCTCTTTCTCTCGGGCTCCACGATGGTCTGATATAGCCTCTGCATACAGTTTCACTCCGTTCTCTACAGTCCTCTTCTTTGTGACTGAGGTAGCAGTTTCTGATACCATGTCCACATTGCTTTTTAGTTCTTTAGGCTGTTTCAAATTTTTCAGTTCTTCTTCTAATCTCTGTATCTTAGCCTCTGCTGTTGTGACTTGCTTCTCCCACTTCCTGCTTTCTGCAGCTATCCTCTCCTCCATTATCTTGCTTTCTGCAGCTATCCTCTCCTCCATTTTCATGCTAAGCTCCTCTAGCTTCCTTCCCCACTCATGTTCCCTTTTCATGAGCTCTGCTGCCCAATCTTCCTTTGCAGACTCATCCTCCAGTCCCCTAGTTTTCCGTCCTGCTCTCTGGGACCCCATTTTTTATTTTTTATTTTTAAGATGCCACAGAGTGAAAAACTATGTAATTCTGTGTGGTTGTTTTGTGGTGTGATTGCCTGAGTGTTTGTGTGGGGGGTGGAGGGAGGGAGGGAGAGGAGAAACTGAAGACAGTGGGGAAATGGAAGAGAGGTGGGGAGGGGGAAAGAGGGGGGATTATGAGGAGAGAGTGAAGGAGGGAGAAGCAGAGGTGGAGAGAGAATGGGAGGGAGAGGGAGGAGGGGGGAGGAGGAGGAGGTGGTGAGAGAGGGGGAGGAGGTGGGTGAGAGAGGGAGGAGGTGGGTGAGAGAGGGGAGGAGGTGGGTGAGAGAGGGGTTCAGGGAAGGGAGTGGGGGAGAGGTCGGTGGAGGGAGCAGGGGAAGATGTGTGTGGGACTTGTGTGTGTATGTGTATGTGTGTGTGTGTGTGTGTGCACGTTAGTTTTGTGTGTGTGTTAGTTTTGTGTGTGTGTGTTAGTTTTTTTTTTGTGTGTGTGTTAGTTTTGTGTGTGTATGTATGTGTGTGTGTGTATGTATGTGTGTGTGTATGTATGTTTGTGTGTGTATGTATGTGTGAATAGTAGTGGTGAAATTGTGTGTTATGGTGTATGGGTGTGTATGTGGAGTTTGCGAGTGACGAGTGACACGTTGTCTGCAGTGCTTCTCTACCTGGCCTGACCTGACACACCTGAACTACCAGTTAATGTGTGTGTGTGTGTATGTGTGTGTATGTGTGTGTGTGTGTGTGTGTGTGTGGAACTATATGTGTGTGGATTTATTGTGTGAAAAGTAGTGGTGAAATTGTGTTATGGTGTATGAGTGGTATGTGAGGTCTGCGAGTAACACGTAGTCTACAGTGCTCCTCTACCTGGCCTGACCTGACACACCTGATCTACCAGTTAATGTATTCTATGATTCACCTGTCTGCTCGCCCTTTTCTACTAGAAATTACCAATTGCTATTTGTTACTGAGTACTTGATATCCTATTCCTTATCTTACTATGAGAGTTGACCGTTCACAAACAGCTTAGCGGTTAGGTAATTGGAACTTACACCCGACACCCCAAAAACCACGCATAGGTGAATACTTGCGATGCGATGCAGCTGTCCAGCGTGTAGTATCCTGTAGATTGTCCAAGTGTTTCTCATCCTATACAAGTGTCTCTCATCCAATAGAAGTGTCTCTCATCCAATACAAGTGTCTCTCATCCAATAGAAGTGTCTCTCATCCAATACAAGTGTCTCTCATCCAATACAAGTGTCTCTCATCCAATACAAGTGTCTCTCATCCAATACAAGTGTCTCTCATCCAATACAAGTGTCTCTCATCCAATACAAGTGTCTCTCATCCAATACGAGTGTCTCTCATCCAATACAAGTGTCTCTCATCCAATACAAGTGTCTCTCATTCAATACAAGTGTCTCTCATCCAATACAAGTGTCTCTCATCCAAAACAAGTGTCTCTCATCCAATACAAGTGTCTCTCATCCAATACAAGTGTCTCTCATCCAATACAAGTGTCCCTCATCCAATACAAGTGTCTCTCATCCAATACGAGTGTCTCTCATCGAATACAAGTGTCTCTCATCCAATACAAGTGTCTCTCATTCAATACAAGTGTCTCTCATCCAATACAAGTGTCTCTCATCCAATACAAGTGTCTCTCATCCAATACAAGTGTCTCTCATCCAATACAAGTGTCTCTCATCCAATACAAGTGTCTCTCATCCAATACAAGTGTCTCTCATCCAATACAAGTGTCTCTCATCCAATACAAGTGTCTCTCATCCAATACAAGTGTCTCTCATCCAATACAAGTGTCTCTCATCCAATACAAGTGTCTCTCATCCAATACAAGTGTCTCTCATCCAATACAAGTGTCTCTCATTCAATACAAGTGTCTCTCATCCAATACAAGTGTCTCTCATCCAATACAAGTGTCTCTCATCCAATACAAGTGTCTCTCATCCAATACAAGTGTCTCTCATCCAATACAAGTGTCTCTCATTCAATACAAGTGTCTCTCATCCAATACAAGTGTCTCTCATCGAATACGAGTGTCTCTCATTTTCATCCAATACAAGTGTCTCTCACTTGTCACTTATTTAAATCATCACATTTCTCATTACTAATACCTTGAAAATATTGTTGATTTGGTATGTCCAAGATTCTATAAAGAAATATTCTTAAGATTTTCCCATTTTTCTTTTCATTACCTCTGAAATATAATTTCACTTTCACAGCTGTGTAAAAATTATAGACCTACGTATGAGGATGTGTACATATCTGGGTATATTAGTAGTTGTTGTGTACGTGTGGCAGTGGTATAGTGGCAGTGGTATAGTGGCTGGATTGTGAAACACACTGTAGGGAAAATCTGTGATTTCTGAGGCGACTTTTCTCAGTGGCTGTTTCGCATATTGTGATTTCACCTGTTTAACGGGATCTTATTGCATATCAGAATATATAATTACTTTTCCAGTCTTAGTGTGGTAAGTGGACTGTTCTAGGTCAAGTGGTGGTGCTGGAGGCAAACAATATACGCAGCTTCATGAATAGATATGATTATTCCCTGTAGACCAGAAATCAACAAAACCGGTAATAAAAAGTTATGAAGCGGGTCCAAGAGCTATGAATCAACCACCGTAAAAACAATTGTATTAAGCTATTAGATGACAACTTAAGAGTCTTGTCTGTGTTTTCGTTAGTCTTCACAAGAGTTAACTTGTTGCTCATGTCAGTGTTTTTCATGTTAGTGTTGTTCATGTCAGTGTTGTTCAAGTCAGTGTTGTTCATGTCAGTGTTTTTCATGCCAGTGTTGTTTATGTCTGTGTTGTTCATGCCAGTGTTGTTCATGTCAGTGTTGTTCCTGTCAGTGTTCGGTGGTCTGGTGGCTTGAGCTCTCGCTTCACACACGGAGGGCCCGGGTTCGATTCCCGGCGGGTGGAAACATTCCGACGTGTTTCCTTACACCTGTTGTCATGTTCACCTAGCAGCAAATAGGTACCTGGGTTGTTAGTCGACTGGTGTGGGTCGCATCCTGGGGGACAAGATTAAGGACCCCAATGGAAATAAGACAGACAGTCCTTGATGACGCACTGACTTTCTTGGGTTATCCTGGGTGGCTAACCCTCCGGGGTTAAAAATCCGAAGAAATCTTATCTTATCCTGTCAGTGTTGTTCATTTCAGTGTTGTTCATGTCAGTGTTGTTCCTGTCAGTGTTGTTCATGCCAGTATTGTTCATGTCAGTGTTGTTCCTGTCATTGTTGTTCATGTCAGTGTTGTTCCTGTCAGTGTTGTTCATGCCAGTGTTGTTCATGTCAGTGTTGTTCCTGTCAGTGTTGTTCATGTCAGTGTTGTTCATGTCAGTGTTGTTCCTGTCAGTGTTGTTCCTGTCAGTGTTGTTCATGTACTCACCTAGTTGTACTCACCTAGTTGTGGTTGCAGGGGTCGAGACATAGCTCCTGGCCCCGCCTCTTCACTGGCCGCTACTGGGTCACTCTCCCTGCGCCATGAGCTTTATCATACCTCTTCTTAAAGCTGTGTATGGAACCTGCCTCCACTACATCGCTTCCCAAGCTATTTCACTTCCTGATCACTCTGTGACTGAAGAAATACTTCCTAACATCCCTGTGATTCATCTGAGTCTTCAACTTCCAACTGTGTCCCCTTGTTGCTGTGTGTATTTTTATCATAATGGTATATTGGAGATATTTCCGTTATTAGCTAAAACGAAAATGTCTTACTTTATACTATTATTTGATTTAGCTATGTTGTAGGTAGGATGTTACATTTTACTTTGGTGTTCATGTAGTGTGAGACCACTAGTCATACTGCCGCTTACCTGTTTAGGTAGTGGCCGGTCTCCCCTGCCTCAGTCACGTGACCTACATGACGTCGTTCCATCAAACATCGACGATCGTCAGTAGGTTCACACATCCACTCCCAACAGGGAGTAGGTTCACACACCCTCTCCCAACAGGGAGTAGGTTCACACATCCACTCCTGACCAGGAGTATGTTCACTGATTTTCACAAGCATAGTCATACGCTCTTTGGAGTAGGCTTGGGAAGTTATTCCTCCTTTAAGAGGGTTTGTTAAGTCTCTAGTAGGGTTTGAAAATTGTCTATTCATCCACGACTTACGGTGATAGCTTGTATTAGCAGAGCTTTGGTCAGTATTCGGAATTATGGTCTCAAGAAAATGTATTTGATGTTTCAATTGATATTTTATACTTCTCTGCCTTTATTGAGGCATTGGTCTCAGTTATTGTATGGCGAAACGTTAATGTAAAATATTGTTTGTATAAAACTCATGTCATTGAGTGTGGAGAAAATTCTCCAAAGGAGAGGGGTATGCGCCCTTACTACCCTTGGTAAGGGCCCTCACCCTTTCCACCCTTAGGAAAGGGCCAGAGGAGGCGCGTCTGGCTGCATAAACAATTTAATTCAAGCCAGATGTACTGTCAACAGTGTGTCAAGAATTGTGCTGACCACAGCACCACGAGGCACCTCGTGGCACCACATGGCTGCACGAGACTGCAAAAGGCAGCACGAGCGGTCAGATTGAATTTGGCCACCGCAAGAACGGGTCATACGACTCTAGGTGTCATGCGGCGCGAGGCGACGTAAATCAACATAGACATTACTCGTTCGCGTCCGTTATATCATTTAATCTCCACTAACGTCGGGAAATAAGATAAGAACTCTGTTCCAGCGCGTTTAGTGTATAACATCAACATTGCAGTATATTCAGAAGTGTGCGCAGCTTCAGACTGCAAAAAGGAGAAACGTAGAGACAATCGCAAGTGAACTCCATCGAAACAAGACGGTGATTCTTCAGCGGCATTCTACAATCAAGACAGCATTTCCGCCGTATATGGTGGAGCCAACACCATCGCTCAAAGTTACACGAGCAAGGTAAGAATTTGATGTTCTGGTCAAAACAGGGGACTGCGCAGTTCTTGTATTCAAGAACATTCAAATTTTTACCTAGGGACGGCGGTTATGCGTGGACTTTTTAGTCCAAAACAGTGAGTAAAACGCCTTTCAGTCCATCTAAGACTGAAATATGGACATACGCTCCTTTGGGGCAATATATTATAATAAATCCCTTGATGTTTACCTTACAGCCCTGTGGAGATTGAGGCCATATATGGATCCCCTGAGGTGTTGGTGGCGGCTGCAACATCTTGGATTCATCAAGAAGATAAGTAACATACAGTCCACGTTATCGTAGGAGCCCATCCTCCACATATTGGTCCTTACGAACCGGATGTTTGTTCATTACGAACCGGAAGTTTTGGTCCTTACGAATCGAAAGTTGATCGTATTCGAACCAGGAGAGTGGCCACATGGTGGTACAGAGACTTATACTACAGTGTATAAATGTCTACGATCCAAGGTCCTTCGAGAAAAGCTGTAAAACTATTGTTTTTACAGAAGAAACCAGAATATATGGGTCCCTACTCTCATTCAAAGAGTATGGGAAGCTCTTGCGAGGCATAGAAAACGCGAGCAGGCAGGCGCTCACCCGACACCCAAGAAGAAAACGGTAGTCGGGTCACCCAAGGTTGGGGGACAGTACTTCTGGGGGGCCACTCCCCCACTACCCCACTCACCCACGCGGGAGCAACACTTCAATTTCTGCTTAAGTCAGCAGAGAAGCAGATTGACTGGCACATGGCTGGTCTGTGAATGTGTATAGTATAAACAGTTTATATATACACAGTGTTTATAATGTTTATAGACACAAATTAAGAGAAGAAACTGTGTATTATGTTTGTCTCTTATATAATATAGGAAGTGATATTAAGTTTAAACTTTCATATTAATTAACATTGTAACAGTGATATATGTATGTATATAAACATTGAATATATATGTGTAATGTGTATACAGTGAAATATTTTCATGTGTGAAGTGACGTCAGTGCTGAGACTCAGTTTAGCTGAGACAGCAATTCAGGACATAAACAAACCTTCGTGTTGTTTCGTCCATATGTACTCTGCACCTCAAGGCCACTGACCTTGAAAGACACGGTTAGTGGGTCAGTAGTGTGCTGACGCAGTCTAAACAAACTCAGCTGGAGTTTTTAAACACTCTAAGTGTGCTGTTAGTCATTATACTAGCAAGATGTCATTAACCACAAAATTCAACACGTTACAGACGAAAATTACTCAATTGGAGCAATTAATTTCAGTCTGTATAGGTTTAACCCAAGACACAAATATAGACTATGATCAGTTGGAAATTAAATCTCAATTATTTAATAAACGTCTGGAAATCATTAATTCAGGCTACGAGATATACGAAAAGGAATTTCTAGATTCCAATCCGACAAAGGAAGAAATTAAAAGTGTCTTGGATACCTTTAGTGAACAACAATTAAGGTGGACAGGAATACAGGCTATCTGCCGCAAAACTTTGTCACAGAGACCTACAGCCAGTGGTCAGACACCTGTCTCCACACCTGTCACACCTGCCACATCTGGTGTTAGTTTACCAACTCTTCCCAAATTGGCTATGCCTATTTTTGAAGGTAATGATTATGAAGAGTTCATTAGTGGGTTTAATTCTTTAGTGAATTCACGTACTGACATAGATGAGATTGCCAAGTTCAATTATCTCAGATATCTCGTGAAAGGTGAACCCTATGAACTGATTAAATAATTTCCGGTGGTCAAAGGCAATTATGCTCTAGCTTTACGTGTCTTAGCAGATAATTATCTTGATGCTGACAAATCCAGGGTTAGACATGCATTCTTAATATCAAGCTTGAAACCACCCAAACATTGTCTTTCAGACTTACAGTCATTTAGAATCACATTAGACAATAGTCTCAGAACTCTAGGAGTTAAATATGATCTAAGGCAATGTGATTGGTTTATCAGTGGTATTATACAAGATAAACTGTCAACACAAACCATTGAACGTTTAAATATTATGTTCAATAAACGCTATTTCACTTGTGAAGAAATTAGCAATGGTTTACAAACAATAGTCTCATGCATGCAAGCAATGAGACAAGATGAGAAATCCACTAATCCTGTTGTGGATAATAAAACTTCAACTCAGTACAAAAGAGTGTACCTACTCCCACTAAACCACATAATGGGAAATCCCAGGTAGGCACTTATCAAGCTGTGAACACAACAGACAGTAAACAGACTGTCACACATAAACGTACTCCAAAATGTGTACTTTGTGATGGAACACATTGGGCACAGTATTGCATTCAATACACAACAATGGAGCCACGGAAACAACGTGCTCAACAGCTGAAAAGGTGCACTAAGTGTTTAGGTGAACACAAGGGAGGTAAATGCTCACTGAAGAAGTGTTTTAAATGCAAGGGAATGCATCATACAGCATTATGCCCAAGCACTTATGCTGAACAACCGACTTCCACAGAGTCAGGAAGTCAACAAACAGCAGCATTAAATGTGAGAGATAAGTCTAAATCGACTGCTCTCCCAATAGCTCGAGTAGAGTTATCACATAAATTACACAAAACCAAGGTGCTAACACTATTTGATCAAGGATCACAAAGGTCTTTTATAAGACGAACAGTGTTGCAAAAACTGAATAAGCAACCCCATGCCAAAATACAGTTAGAAATAGCTGGATTTTTCCAAAGTTCTGGTAAGCAGAAATATGACCTAGCCAGGTTCACTGTTGGTCTAGGAAACAGGAAAAAGACAGTAGAAGCTGTGGTAGTCGATGATTTGCCTAAGTCAGTGCAGATCCGGGGGAAAAAGAGATACAGTTGCAGCACTGAAAGCGGCCAAGGTCAAGTTAGCCTGTCCTGACATACAGACGGACACAATTAGTCCAATTGATTTAATCATTGGAAGTGATTACTATCACTGTTTTGTGGAAAATATAGTAAGTAAACATGATGTTCACTTGCTGAAAACAGCTGGAGGCCATATGATATGTGGTCCAATTCCCTCTCAAAGCGGGAAAGAAGCTGAAATTGATTCAGTAGAAAATGTACTAGTTACAAGAATAACTGCTGATCATGTACCACAACAAAAATTATCATTACTGGAAGAAATGAATGAACCAGTTGATAAGTTGTGGGATTTAGATGCGTTAGGTATAGATGTAAATAAACCAAGCCCACAGGAGTCTGAGACTTATAACCAATATTTGGACACTGTCAAATATGAAGATGGACAGTATTGGGTTAGGTTACCATGGAAATTAAATCCACCACATCCACCTAGCAATTATCGCATGGCTTTCGGACAAATGAAAGCACAAATACATGAGCTCAGGAAGAATCCAGAGCTGCTGACTGTGTATGATAATATCATACAAGAACAGTTAGACAATAAATTCATTGAGGAAATAGTCGAAGATAAGTTGAAGACAGATGCTCATTATCTACCGCACCACGGAGTCAGGAAAAATTCTGAAACCACTCCACTACGTGTTGTATACAATTGCAGCGCACGTGCAAATAAAGATGTAGCAAGCCTTAATGACTGTCTGATGACCGGACCCTCACTAACTGAGAAGCTTGGAGACGTGCTTATGAAATTTCGCACAAATCCATATGCCTACACGGCTGATATTTCCAAAGCTTTCTTAAGAGTAGGACTACAAGAAATAGATAGAGATTATACTCGATTCTTGTGGCCAGAAAATCCACATGACCCTCAAAGTCCTGTGAAAACTTATCGTTTCAAGTCAGTATTATTTGGTGCAACATCCTCTCCATTCTTACTAGAAGCTACTCTTAATACACATTTGAAGAAATCTGAAAGTCCCTTCAAAGAAATCTTAAAGAAAAGTTTCTATGTGGACAATCTTCAAGGTACAGTGAATAAAGAGGAGGATTTGAAATCCTTATACAGAGAAGCTAACAAGGAGATGAAAGAAGCAAATATGCCTCTAAGGATGTGGAATACTAATTCAAATCAATTAAGGGAACTTATCAAAGAAGATTTCCTGAAGCTGAAATTCCTGAATGCAACAACATGCTTGGACTTTATTGGAATACACAGGAAGACACTTTGAGTCTCAAAGGATAACCAATAAATCAAGCAGTACACTCACTAAACGTAGTTTACTGTCAGAGGTATCACAATGTTTTGATCCTCTAGGACTCGTCTCACCAATTACCATAAAAGGTAAAATGCTTGTGCAAGATGCATGGAAGCTCAAATTAGGTTGGGATGAGAACTTGCCTCAAGAAATGAGTCAAGAATGGGATGAAATATCCAAGGAGTTTAAACAACTTCATCAAATTAAATTTCCCAGACAAATAGGTCAAGAGGGAAACAAGTTAGTTAGTTTGATATCTTTATTATGCACCCCATACCCATCCTGTGGGCGGTAGTCAAAAGATTACAGAGGTACATAATGGGTCCAGGGACTGGACCTCAAAGTTTGATAGCTGAGCAAGTTACAAAGGTAATGAACTCAGATGGTCACAATCATGACAAGTTACAAAGGTATTTGCAGATTACAGAGGTATATATAGGGTCCAGAGACTGGGCCCCAAAGTTTTGATAGCTGAACAAGGTACAATGGTAATTAATTCACTAGTTACAAGGTAATGAATCATGTAAGTAAATTTACTTACGTCTGTACATGGTTGCACTCATGAACAAATTATAAAGCAATGAGCAATCTATTAGTCTACACCCAGCCACAACTGTAATGAGTTATTGGTGCAAATTTTAATTGTTGGGTCACACACACACACATATACATATACACATACACACGCATACATGTATATACATACACACATACACATACACACATGTACATACACACACACACACACACACACACACACGTGTCAATGCTTTATTTACAGGGAGCAAAGTCAGGGTATTTTTCCAGAATGGTCTGTAATATACCACTGTGGATAAAATACTTTGACATATCTTGAACATTTCTGAATGAGTAGTCTCTGAATTCATTAATTTTATCGCACTCCAGTACATAATGACGCAGGGTGTGACAATAATCCAACTGGCAAAGTTTACATCTTGTTTGGTCTACATCTGGTGGTGGTGATTTAACCTGCCAAAGATACTTGTAACCCAGCCGGAGGCGGGCGGTAGTGACATCCAAGAGTCTGCTTATTTTGTTGGATGCACCATAGACATGTGGCTCCTCCTGCATGATAGAATGATGATAGATGGACTGACTGGTGTCAAACTCCCTGAGTCTTAAGTCAATAAAATTCAGTTGAAGTTCTTTTCGTATTATTGTTCTCAAACTGCTAACTGACAAGCCAAGATTGTAATCTATCCCCTCTTTGAAAGCATAAAACTTAGCCAATTTATCAGTTCTATCATGCATCTGAAGACCAATGTGAGATGGAATCCACAGCATGTGCACTCTGACTCTACTATCCAGAATCCTACCATACCTGTGCCTGGCTTCTGACACGAGCATGCTACAAGTTATACTTGATGAGTTGAGAGCATTTATGGATGACAGAGAATCAGTTACAATTAGAGAGTTAACCTTAGATACATGGACGCATTTGAGTGCAAGGAGTATGGCAAACAGTTCTGTCTGAAGGGTAGAGGCCCAGTTATTGATGCGTGCTCCAATTTCTTTAAGAGAGCCATCACTCTGTATGACAACAGCAGCACTACCAGCTGCACCAGTGGATTGGTGAACAGAACCATCAACGTAAATAATTTGTGAGAGAGTGTGCTGTTTGGCTAAATTATCAATACAGTTTAAGGCATCATGTTTGGCTTCAAGGCGAAGCTTTGGTTGTGATTTAAGAAGTAGTTTGGGGGGAAATGGAGGGATGGTAGTTTGGAATGGGGTAATATTCCATGGAGCGGAGAAGTGCCGCTGTTGCCTTACTTGCCACAGATCATGTATCTGATTCATGCGGAGGTCGGTTCCAGTTTTTTCGATCCATCTGGAGGGATGTTCACCAGTGCTGAGGAAAGTTTGGAGGGCTTCTGTGCATGGGTTTGAATGGGCTTGCCTGAGCATATTAACCCCAATTAGGATATTTCTTTCAGTAACACGATCTCTGATGCTTGGAATATCAAGTTCTTTCTGCATATTTAAAATTTTGGCAGTACGAGGGCATCCTAAAATGATCCTCATTGCTTCGTTCTGCAGTTTTTCCAACCCTCCAAGCTTCCAGTCAGACACAAGAGCAAGTAGTGGGGCAGCATAATCAACTAATGATCTAATATAAGCAAGATACATCATTTTCACAATTTTAACATTAGCACCATACCTGGGGTGAAACCCTGCCACAACTCTAAGTGCTCTCAGCCTTTCTTTGTATTGACGACAAAGTCTCGTTACAACAGGTCCAAGTAGTGGGACCTCAAAGCCTAGATACCTGTATCTGTTTACATATTCTAAAAGAGACCCATCATGCAACTGGATCTGGCGAACTGTGCCTCTCTGTCGAGGAGGACGCCTTGAGTATCTTTGTTTTATCAGTAGAGATTATCAACCCCAGGTCTTGACACGAGGCTAGTACATGGTTAAGGATGTTTTGGGTGTTGGAGAATCCGGGGTGTGAATCATTATATCATCAGCAAAACTGATCATATAATGATGGGGCTGGCTAGGCATAGCATTAAGTAAGGCATTAATTAGAATATTGAATAGAGTGGGACTGAGCACACCTCCCTGTGGGGTTCCTAATTCAAAGTCTTTAGTTATACTTCTATGCCCCTGGAACAACACAGAAGACTTTCTGTTGGACAGGTAGCCTTTAATCCAGCGGAGAAGCCATCCTCCAACATCCATTCTGGCAAGTTCACTAATGATTACATGTCTGTTGGCAACATCAAAAGCAGATTTAAGGTCAAGGAAGGTAGTGTATGAGCTGTCAGTGTGCAGAGTGAGAAAGGTGGCTATGCATTGGTGCACACTCCTTCCATGCATGAAACCATGCAACCGGGGGGACAAAAAATGTTTGATTCTGTACATGAGACGATTAGAATCATCCTCTCAAATGTTTTACATAAGCAGCTAGTAAGAGATATTGGGCGAAATGAATTTTGTTGATTGGGCTTAGGAATGGGAATGATGAGGCTGTTGGTCCAAGATTTAGGAGCTCCCCAGTTACATAGCTCATGTTGTATAATTCGAGTAAAGATTGCCTGGTACTCGACACAGCAATCTTAGTATATTGTAGGTAATAATCCTCACCAGGTGACGGGAGTTGCCTTTAGTTAGTGCTGCATCAAGTTCAAAGTCAGTGAAAGGAATGTTACAGTCATCTTCCTTGCTGAGCATAAAACAAACAAGTCTCTCCCTAGCATCATATTTGTCATTTAATTTCGCCTTGTGGTACTGGAAGATTTTCATAGTAAAGCCCAAGCACTATTAGTCATTCCCCTTTAAGGGATGAGGGGCAATCACCGGTTCTTACCCTTAATTCTATTTATTCCCCCCATCTCGGCTAATGGGGGGGAGCATGAGACCATTGACAAATTTTTCCCGTCAGTTGCCCAGCTCTGTAACGCCTCTGCAGCAGCAAGGGCAGTTTGAAAAAAGCCTCAGCATTCAGGGTACGTGTTTTCTATAGGCATTGAGAGCGCGTTATTAAATGGCGAGATTGTTATGGTTTGTTGGAAAAGGCCGAGCTCAGTAGTTCTGTACCCGCTCCAATTTATTGTTAAAGGTCTCAACAGAGGAACACATAGGAATTATACCAGTCAGTACATGTGCAAAAAGTCCTCATGTTGATCAGGGGGAACATTAAAACGTTTCCGTTTGAATATTCCACCAGAAAGGATAATATTACCTATATCTAGTGAGGTTAGCCTTGGAAATGGTCTGATATATATCTGTCAATGGTAGACCACAGCTGGAAATAATGTTGAAGCCAAGACACAGATCAAGGTGCCCCAAAAATTGTGGGTTCAAGGACCCAATTTGCACATTATCATGCTGTTTAAATGACAGCAGTTGGTTCCAAATTAGCTGTCTATCTCAACAAAGTACTTGATCATCTCACTATTGAAAACTGTGATCGGGAGTGACAATGAAGCAGTTCTCCAGTGGTTAAGAAATAATAAGAGTAAGTTGGTCTATGTACAGAATAGAGTAGCAGAAAAAAGGGAGATGCAGAGAGACTATTTTTTTCCCACGTCTCTACACAAGAGAATCCAGCTGACATGTTGTCACGTGGTGTCCCACTCAAGAATTTTGTGGATAATAAATTATGGCCCACGGCCCCTAACTGGCTCTCAAATGAAAATAACTGGCCACAGAAAAAACTTACATTATGCCAGAAGAAACAGTCTGTTTGAACACAGAAAGAAAAAATGTTTAAATACTGCAGACACAAAAGAAATAGTCATTGATGGATCTAAATACTATCTTTGGGTAAACTTTTAAGAGTTACAGCTCTTGTCTTTAAATTATTAAAGGGAAAAAACCCAATTATGAATTACTTGAACCCATTAAATACTGGATAAATTTAAATTACAGAAAGATTTTTTTCTACAGAGTATAGATTTCGGGGAAAATCGGATAAATCACCAAAAAAACCCTAATATGATTAATTTTTTTGGGCTTTTTCTCGACTCAGAAAAATTATAAGATGTCGAGGAAGAATTCATAATTCTTCATCCTAAGAAACAATACATCCAGTATTGATCCCCCCATTGGCAACAAGACTGATTATTCAGAATGCCCACAGTAACTGTTACATGGTGGTGTAGCTGACACTCTTTGTCAAAACGTCAAACCCACTGGGGGCCCCAAGGTCGACAAAGTGTGAAGAAACAAATAAGAGAATGGTATTTTGTCGTCATTATGATATGAGTATGTCAGTATCCAGGTCCACCTCCATACCCACTTCTGGGTATGTCATGTCACTCCATTTGAAGGGGACAGGGTGATTACACTGGGCCAATAATTTTAACTAAAACAGTTGACAAAGTTCCTATTAAGGTGTACATCTGTTTGTTCACCTGTGCTACAACTAGAGCAGACACAAAGTTGCCCCGATATGTCTGCTGAAACCTTTATCAAATTATTTTAAGGTTTGCAGCCAGAAGGGCATGTCCCAGGCTGATGATATCAGACAATGCAACGAATTTTGTTGCGGTGCTGCTTACATAAACAAGATTTTTTTAGCAG
>WNWK01043494.1:0-15472 GCA_009830355.1 Cherax destructor
AAATTTCGCTTAATTTTCCATAAATTTCAATTCAGTAGAAATTTTATTTAAAAGTGTGATAATCTAAGTATTTTAGCTAAAAAATGAGTTTTGTCAGAAAAGCACTGAAACCGCTCTAAAACGTCGAAATATGCAATAAAATACAATTTTAGCACATTTTTCTGAGATTTTTAAGTTTCATGTATTTTTTGAAAAATAATATGAAATATTCTATAATAATATTGATTTTTGGAGATTTTTAAAGGGATTTTTAAAAATATGTAAATAATTTATAAATATTAAAAAATGCTATAAAACGTTATTTTATTGCATTTTTTGACGATTCAAGGCATTTTCAAGGATTTTATGAAAAACAGTTTTTTAGATAAAAAATACCTATGAGTAAGCCTCCTCAAAAAAAAAAATCATAAAATTTCGCTTTCTTTTCCCATAAATTTCAATTGCAGTAGAAATTCTATTTAAAAGTTTGATAATCTAAGTATTTTAGCTAAAAAATTAGTTTTGTAAGAAAAACACTCAAACTGCTCTAAAACGTCGAAATATGCAATAAAATACCATTTTAGCAAATTTTTCTAAGATTTTTATGTTTCATGTATTTTTGAAAATAATATGAAATAATCTATAATAATATTGATTTTTATAGATTTTTAGAGGGATTTTTAAAAAATATGTAAATAATTTATAAATATGCAAAAATGCTATAAAACATTATTTTATTGCATTTTTTAACGATTTAAGGCATTTTCAAAGAATTTTCTGAAAAACTATTTTTTTAGATGAAATATACATATTAGTAATCTTCCTTAAAAAAAATAATATAATTTCGCTTAATTTTCCCATAAATTTCAATTGCACCTGTGATCTTTTAATAATAATAATAATAATAATGTCTTTGTTTACTACAAGTACATGTACATGGTATACAGGCCTAGCTGACATCAATAACAAACTACTATATAGAAAGCTCCTTGTTATGCAAAGCATTTCAAGCAAATTAGGTCAGTTTTACCCAGGATGCGACTTTCGCTAGTTGACTAACACCCAGGTACCCATTTTAAACTGATGGGTGAACAGGGACAGGGACAGCAGGAAACACGTCTCTAATGTTTTTCAGCCGTACCGGAGGAGATTCGATCTCCGGACCTCAGAGTGTGAGCTGAGTGTGCTAGCGATTGAGCTACGGAACACTGCTATTGCCACTTAACAGTAATACAGTGGAACCTCGGTTTTCGTTTGCCCTAGTTTTAGTTGAATTCGGTTTTTGATGTCTTTTTTCGTTAAAATTTTGTCCCGGTTTTCATTCATCCACTTGGTTTTCGTCGAGTTGACAGTGGTCCGCCATACCAAATGTGTCCATCTGGCTGCTCCCACACAAAGCATCCCATGCATTCTGACTCAAGATGTGGAAGAGTTGGTGGACGACCACAGGGAAGAACTAACCACTGAACAGCTCCAAGACCTTCAACTGGAACAGCAACAGACTGCAGCTGAGGAAATTGCTTCAGAGGAGGAAGAAGAGAGAGGAGAGAATGTGCCTTTTTCAGTGATTAAACATATGTACTGAATTAGATATTTTAATACTGAATTAATACATTACCATTAAATTTTATTTGACTCAGCGGCTGTCCCAAGAAGAAAATACATTGTATCAATTACCTGTATTCCCACTTGCTGTTTACATCTGTCTTAGCCCCATCTACCCCAGTCACTACACCATCTTTCAATCTGCTCACTGTGTTGTGTACTTTCGTCACGTCCATCTCAGGTTTTCTCATTCCTATATGATGCTATCCCACCCTGACCCATGCATGAAATCACTGTCTCCTCTACATCACTAGCATTCAACAGCTCATCAAAATATCCTCTCTGTCTTTCCAGTACCTCCACTACTCCATCTAACATCTCATTTTCTTTTGTTCTTAATTAACTGCTAAGTCCATTTTCTGTATGATTTCTGTCTATTGATCTCTCTAAAATAACTTTTTGTTTTCAATGAAATTTGTTGATAAAAACTCAACCATTCTATCACTGGCTCTTCTTTTGTACTCCCACACTCTTTTACCCTCCCTCTTCCTCTCCATGTACTCTGTCTTCAGTCTATCATTTCTACATTGTACGAACATAATATATTCTACTTTTTTTTTCTCCCTTACCACCCTCTTTACCACTGTTGCACAGCACTACACTGGTCACTATAACAAAGCACTACACTGGTCACTATAACAGAACTACACTGGTCACTAACACAGCACTACACTGGTCAATATAACACAGCACTATACTGGTCACTATTCCACAGCACTACACTGATCACTATTCCACAGCACTACACTGATCACTATTCCACAGCACTAAACTGATCACTATTCCACAGCACTACACTGGTTACTATTCCACAGCACTAAACTGGTCACTATTCCACAGCACTACACTGGTCACTATTCCACAGCACTACACTGGTCACTATTCCACAGCACTACACTGGTCACTATTCCACAGCACTACACTGGTCACTATTCCACAGCACTACACTGGTCACTATTCCACAGCACTACACTGGTCACTATTCCACAGCACTACACTGGTCACTATTCCACAGCACTACACTGGTCACTATTCCACAGCACTACACTGGTCACTATTCCACAGCACTACACTGGTCACTATTCCACAGCACTACACTGGTCACTATTCCACAGCACTACACTGGTCACTATTCCACAGCACTACACTGGTCACTATTCCACAGCACTACACTGGTCACTATTCCACAGCACTACACTGGTCACTATTCCACAGCACTACACTGGTCACTATTCCACAGCACTACACTGGTCACTATTCCACAGCACTACACTGGTCACTATTCCACAGCACTACACTGGTCACTATTCCACAGCACTACACTGGTCACTATTCCACAGCACTACACTGGTCACTATTTCACAGCACTACACTGGTCACTATTCCACAGCACTACACTGGTCACTATTCCACAGCACTACACTGGTCACTATTCCACTGCACTAGACTGGTCACTATTCCACTGCACTAGACTGGTCACTATTCCACTGCACTAGACTGGTCACTATTACACTGCACTAGACTGGTCACTATTACACTGCACTAGACTGGTCACTATTACACTGCACTAGACTGGTCACTATTACACTGCACTAGACTGGTCACTATTACACTGCACTAGACTGGTCACTATAACAGCACTACACTGGTCACTATAACACAGCACTAGACTGGTCACTATTCCACAGCACTGCACTGGTCACTATTCCACAGCACTGCACTGGTCACTGTTCCACAGCACTACACTGGTCACTGTTCCACAGCACTGCACTGGTCACTATTCCACAGCACTGCACTGGTCACTATAACAGCACTTCACTGGTCACTATAACACAGCACTACACTGGTCACTATTCCACAACACTACACTGGTCACTTGCACAGCACTACACTGGTCACTATTGCACAGCATTACGTAATGTTTTCCCTCCGCCCGGCAACCACCCCTCCATAGCATATAAACATAGCATGTTTATATGCTATGAAATCCGGGGTTCCACTGTATATAAATTATTTGCAAAGATAATGAGAAAACTGCATCAAACTGTTAACAAATTCATCTTCTAATGAGTGAAGATCTATACTGTACTTCATATTAAATAGAGTACATGGTATTGGTGGCTACTGGATAGCAGTTAGGGAAATATTGCACTACCCTGCTTTAAATATCAGAAGTAGCATACATTTCATTATCTGTGCAAATGTAGTTTAAGATATATATTATTAACTACAGGACTGGTAAATAGGACATATCATGGTTGGCTCCCTGTAATAGAATAAAAAGTTAATATGATAACTAACTAAGTTTTGCAATTATACACCATTGTATAGGCTAGTGTATAGCTTGTGTTTATATACTGTATGAATGTATGTATGTGTGTATATACATATGTACATACAAAATATAATACAATAATAAAAATTAAAATTGTTAAAGAAAATAATTGCAACAAATATAGTTTTAATACTTGGATCTCTTTTGTAAGAGGAGTAAAAAATTAATCGTAAATATTTTTTAATTAGTTTTCTTGAATTTCCTAGGTAGTAGGTTGGTAGACAGCAACCACCCAGGGAGGTACTACCGTCCTGCCAAGTGAGTGTAAAACGAAAGCCTGTAATTGTTTTACATGATGGTAGGATAGCTGGTGTCTTTTTTCTGTCTCATAAACATGCAAGATTTCAGGTACATCTTGTTACTTCTACTTACACTTAGGTCACACTACACATTCATGTACAAGCATATATATACACATCCCTCTGGGTTTTCTTCTATTTTCTTACTAGTTCTTGTTCATATTTCCTCTTATCTCCATGGGGAAGCGGAACAGAATTCTTCCTCCGTAAGAGGCGACTAAAATGCCAGGAGCAAGGGGCTAGCATCCCCTTCTCCTGAATATATTACAGTACTAAATGTAAAAGAAGAAACTTTTGTTTTTCCTTTTGGGCCAGCCTGCCTAGGTGGGAAACGGCTGACGTGTTGAAAGAAAGAAGAAAAAATTTTTAACTGAGGAAAAAAAAAAAGATGGCTTGTGGAAATTTAATTAACATGGCATAAGTTACATGCATGCAAATAACTAATGAATGCTAATTCTTATTTTCTACTGCCAGGTCCACACTGCCCCTAATGAACATCCTGAGGCACCAACAGTGGGTGAGGAACCAGACAATGAGGTCAAGGATATGCCGACGGAAACAACCACCTTTGACAATGCTAGTGAGTATCACTAATTTATTATTCAAATATTAATTTGTCAGGCAATTATAGAAGCCTTGAAATTTTGCTCCAAGGTACATACTGTAAATACTTTCCCTAATTATTGAAAAATCTTTAAAAACATTATTAATGACAAAGATAAATATCACTGGTAGTGTAAAGATATTTTTGAACAAAGACAATATGTACAGTATTGACAATTTCACAATTTTTTCATATTTTGCTTGTACAGTAAGTATAATTATTACATATAAACCCCGATATAAACCCCGATCCACAAAGGAGGTGATCAAACAGACTTGAATAATTATAGACCAATTTCTAATTTACCACTGCTTTCTAAAATCTTCGAAAAATTAATTCATAGACAAATCTATTCCTACCTCGTCTCACACAATGTACTCAACCCTGTCAATTTGGATTCAGGACAAACAAGAGCACAAACGATGCTATTATGCACATGTTGGAGTTAATATACACCGCACTTGAGAAGAAAGAAGTCCCACTGGGAATCTTCATTGATCTACGCAAAGCTTTTGATACAGTCGACCATGATTTACTGCTCACAAAATTAGCACACTATGGTATAAGGAGGCACCCACTCAACTACCTAAAGTCATACCTTACCAACAGAAGCCAATACGTGTACACAAATGGAGCGAACTCTTCCACACAACAAATTACAGTCGGAGTCCCTCAAGGAAGTGTCCTGGGGCCACTCCTATTCCTCATTTACATAAATGACCTACCGAATGCATCACAACTACTCAAACCCATTTTATTTGCAGATGACACAACATATGTCTTCTCTCACCCAAATCCAGTTATACTGGCCAACACTGTTAATGCCGAATTACAGAAAATATCAACATGGAAGACGACTAACAAGCTTACTCTCAATACTGACAAGACCTACTTCATACAGTTTGGAAGCAAAGCCACAAATGTTCCACTTAACATAACGCTCAATGGTTCACCCATCACAAGACTCAGAGGGAAAATTCCTAGAATTCCACCTTGACAGTAGCCTTAAATTCCAATCACACATACAACAAATTTCCAAGAAATCTCAAAGACAGTAGGCATATTATCAAAGATATGCTATTATGTGCCACAATCAGCTCTCCTTGCACTATATCATTCACTTATCTACCCTTATCTCAACTATGGAATCTGTGCATGGGGCTCAACAACATTAAATCACCTTAGACCACTCATAACACAACAAAAGGCTGCAGTCAGAATGATAAATTCCCACTCTAGACAGCATACTCCACCAATATTCAAAAGTCTAAAACTACTCACCGTAAAGAACATTCATACTTATTCTTGTGCCTACTACATATATAAAACTTTACACTCTAATATAAACCCTCCGCTCAAAATTATCCTCGCCAACTTTAATAGGACCCATGACCACAACACAAGACACAGATCACTTTTTGATATACCCCGAGTTCATATCAACCTATGTAAAAATTCTATGCACATAAAGGGCCCCAGAATCTGGAATTCATTACCAGTAAATATTAAGATAACCTTGTCTGAAAATCAATTTAAGACTCAACTCAAAAACCACCTACTCACCCAAAACTAAATAATCATACTATAAACTACAGTAGAACCCCGGTTAACGAAAAAAATTCATTGCAGAAGCCTGCTCAAGTGCCATAACCGAACGAATTTACTTCCTTAAGAAAAAATGTCATTTAGGTTAGTCTATTTCGGACCCCCAAAAATACACTTCCACAAGCACTTACAATATTCTACTTACATAATTGCACGATTTCCAGGGTGTTCGTTAACCCGGGTTCCACTGTACTTTGAAAAATGCTCATTATTACTTTCCTATAAGATAATTGCAATTTTTAATAATATGTTACTATTATGTTACCCCTGCTCACCCAAAACTAAATACTTACTTTTTTTTTTTTCTCAACAAGTCGGCCGTCTCCCACCGAGGCAGGGTGACCCAAAAAGAAAGAAAATCCCCAAAAAGAAAATACTTTCATCATCATTCAACACTTTCACCACACTCATACATAATCACTGTCTTTGCAGAGGAGCTCAGATACGACAGCTGAGAATTGTCCCTCCCAGCTGTCACTATCCCAGACCCCTCCTTTAAAGTGCAGGCATTGTACTTCCCATTTCCAGGACTCAAGTCCAACTAAATCAATTATTTGGTTTCCCTGAATCCCTTCACAAAATGTTACCATGCTCACACTCCAACAGATCATCTTGTCCCAAAAACCATTCGTCTCCATTCACTCCTATCTAACATACTCACACATGCTTGCTGTAAGTCCAAGCCCCTCGCCCACAATACCTCCTTTACCCCTTCCCTCCAACCTTTTCAAGGATGACCCCTACCCCGCCTTCCTTCCCCTACAGATTTATACGCTCTCCAAGTCATTCAACTTTGATCCATTCTCTCTAAATGACCAAACCACCTCAACAACCCCTCTTCAGCCCTCTGACAAATACTTTTAGTAACTCCACACCTTCTCCTAATTTCCACATTCCGAATTTTCTGCATAATATTTACACCACACATTGCCCTTAGACAGGACATCTCCACTGCGTCCAGCCTCCTCCTCGCTGCAGCATTTGCAACCCATGCTTCACACCCATATAACAGTGTTGGTACCACTTTACTTTCGTACATTCCCTTCTTTACCTCCATGGATAACGTTTTTTATCTCCACAGATACCTCAACGCACCACTCACCTTTTTTCCTTCATCAATTCTATGGTTAACCTCATCCTTCTTAAACCCATCCGCTGACACGTCAACTCCCAAATATCTGAAAACATTTACTTCTTCCATAATCCCTCTCTCCAATGTGATATCCAATTTTTCTTTATTTAAATCGTTTGATACCCTCATCACCTTACTCTTATCTATGTTCACTTTTAACTTTCTACCTTTACACACACTCCCAAACTCGTCCACTAACCTTTGCAACTTTTCTTTAGAATCTCCCATAAGCACAGTATCATCAGCAAAAAGTAACTGTCAACTCCCATTTTGCATTTAATTCTCCATAATTTAATCCCACCCCTCTCCCCAACACCCTAGCATTTACTTCTTTTACAACCCCATCTATAAATATATTAAACAACCATGGTGACATTACACATCCCTGTCTAAGACCTACTTTTACCGGGAAGTAATCTCCCTCTTTCCTACACACCTTAACCTGAGCCTCACTATCCTCATAAAAACTCTTTACAGCCTTCAGTAACTTACTACCTATTCCATACACTTGTAACATTTGCCACATTGCTCCCCTATCCACTCTATCATATGCCTTTTCTAAATCCATAAATGCAATAAAAACTTCTCTACCTTTATCTAAATACTGTTCACATATATGCTTCACTGTAAACACTTGATCTACACATCCCCTACCCACTCTAAAGCCTCCTTGCTCATCTGCAATCCTACTCTCTGTCTTACCTCTAATTCTTTCAATAATAACCATGCCATACACTTTACCTGGTATACTCAGTAAACTACTTCTTCTTCTTTCAACAAATCGCCGCTTCCCACCAAGGCGGAGTGGCCCAAAGAGAAAAACAAAAGTTTCTCTTTTTAACTTTAGTAATGTATACAGGAGAAGGGGTTACTAGCCCCTTGCTCCCGGCATAACTCAGTAAACTTATTCCCCTATAATTTTTACACTCTCTTTTATCCCCCTTACCTTTATATAAAGGAACTATACATGCTCTCTGCCAATCCCTAGGTACCTTCCCCTCTTTCATACATTAATTAAACAAAAATACCAACCACTCCAGCACTATATCCCCCCCTGCTTTTAACATTTCTGTCATGATTCCGTCAATTTCAGCTGCTTTACCCCCTTTCATTCTACGTAATGCCTCGCGCACCTCCCCCACACTCACATTCTGCTCTTCTTCACTCCTAAACGATGTACCTCCCTGGCCAGTACATGAAATTACCGCCTCCCTTTTTTCATCGACATTTAAAAGTTCCTCAAAATATTCCCGCCATCTACCCAATACCTCCAGCTCCCCATCTACTAACTCCCCTACTCTGTTTTTAACTGACAAATCCATATTATAAGTTAATGTCAAAAATGCTCAAATGTTATTTTCCTTAAGATAATCTCAATTTCATATTACCATTCGAGAATCTAAACACCTGTTACAATCTAATATCATCATATAATAATTTTAACAGTATAATATCATCATATTGTAATTTGAAAGCAATTTTTACCTAGAATAAACTCAATAAATTTCTCTAATATTAAGTACATAGTCTTTAAGTTATTAGATTCAGCTGCCTCTAATGCCATGGCATGTCAGTGGCTCTCCTTGCACTCAGTTTACATTGTAACTACCAATACCTATGTAATCTGCAATATTATGTGGATTAGAATAAGTATGTGATGTGAGAATGTTGTAATATTTGTTAATGTGCCTGGAAGTAGTGAAGCAGAAAGGAGATATTGTGTGGTGAATGATTCTGAATATTTGGGAAATCTGGAATCAAGGGAGTTGTTTTGGGTGACCATGCTAAAATGGGAGAAACTGATGTAGTAAATTTTAGAGTTCCAGGATGAATGTCTGTAGGGTATCATAAATTATAATGTGTTTAAATAGCAATTAGTTGATAAATTAGACACATATGCAACACTTGGGTATCTTTATTGAGGAAACGTTTCGCCACACAGTGGTTTCATCAGTCCAATGCAAAGTAGAAAGTTGTAAAGGGAGGAGGAGTTTGAGGTAATCAGTCCCTCGGCCTGGAGTCGATGTGTTCAGTCCATCAATCTTGACTTACTACAAGATTGATGGACTAACACATCGACCCCAGGCCGAGGGACTGATTACCTCAAACTCCTCCTCTCTTTACAACTTTCTACTTTGTATTGGACTGATGAAGCCACTGTGTGGCGAAACGTTTCCTCAATAAAGATACCCAAGTGTTGCATATGTGTGTAATTTATCAACTTATCGGTTCTCTGAACCATTCATCTACAGCAGTTAGTTAATAGGAAATGTATGCTTTGAGGAGTTTACCTGGTATGGTGCAAATTTAGCTAAGAATAGAAGACAATTTTGAAGAAAGAAAAAAAAGATGAGAAAGCTTGGAGACTTGGCAGTTAATTTTAGATGGAGATATGGGAAAGGAGAAAATATTTTCATTTGCTAAATGTGGTTAATGAGAGCATGGTCCCCCATTGTTATTTATCCCTGGCACTCCAAACTTTCCTACATCAGTTTCTCCCACTTGAGAACTTTATTTTGGTTCCGTAAAGTAGTTATTCTCTAGGTTCAAAATTCCCTAGATATTCACCTAATACATCTCGGAATTTATATATCTGTACACTCCTCTCACTTCATGGCATTTAAATATTTATTGAACCACATTTCCATTTCCATTTTTACTGTAAACCACATAATTCTTTTATTTAAATATTTATTCCCCTTTTTCTTTTTTTTAATTTTTTTATTAAAGATTACTTTTGCTCCTTCTTTAGCTCTTGCTCTCTCAGCATTATTTTTACATAACTTTTTATTTTTTTCATTCAAACTCTCCCAATACTTGTAGCTTGTTTTATTCAGTGACATGTCTGAAAGTAAATATATGAAGGTCCTTCTACATCTCTTTTGATTAAGTGAAAAGTTTGGCTATCTTCTCTTGTGGTACATTGTGATGTGAAAGATGGTTACTCTCTTTCTTAGTACATCTTCTTTCTTTCAACAAACCGGCCGTATCCCACTGAGGCAGGGTGGCCCAAAAAGAAAAATGAAAGTTTCTCTTTTTAACGTTAGTAATGTATACAGGAGAAGGGGTTACTAGCCCCTTGCTCCCGGCATGTTAGTCACCTCTTACGACACACATGGTTTAAGGAGGAAGAATTCTGTTCCACTTCTTCGTGGAGATAAGAGGAAATAAACAAGAACAAGAACTAATAAGAAAATAGAAGAAAACCCAGAGGGGTGTGTATATATATGCTTGTACATGAATGTGTAGTGTGACCTAAGTGTAAGTAGAAGTAACAATACATACCTGAAATCTTGCATGTTTATGAGACAGAAAACAGACACCAGCAATCCTACCATCATGTAAAACAATTATAGGCTTTCGTTTTACACTTACTTGGCAGGACGGTAGTACCTCCCTGGGTGGTTGTGATCTACCAACCTACTACCTACCTTTCTTAGTACATAGTTCAATTAAATATTTATCTGGAAAAAGTTAAAGCTTGTTTCTGCCTACTCTTTTGGATATTATGGTAGGCATGATGACTGCATAAAACCACCAGATCTTTTGGTGCCAGTTCACTGTTGTCAAAGATATCCTTTTCTGTGGCCTTGTGTGCATTTTCTGAACCTAAAATGTGGTTCTTGTTTCAATGTTCTGGCTTGATTGAATAATTAGCTACACTTAAGTGAGTTTAACCTAAAATTAGGCTACCTATCCAAGTGATGAGAACAGGGCATTACGTATAGCATATAGTGTGGGGCACCTGTAGTTGAAAAACCTGATAATTAATGTATAAATCACTTGTCATACATTTACTTTTACATGTTTGTACAAAAGAGCTATGTAGAAAGTCTGAAAACACTTAAAATGCTGTTGATAAAAAAAAAAACATAACCACTTTTTTTTAACACATCGGCCATCTCCTACCGATGCAGGGTGACCCAAAAAAGAAACACTTTCACCATCATTCACACATAATCACTGTCTTAACACATCAGCCGATTCCCACCAAGGCAGGGTGGCCCGAAAAAGAAAAACTTTCATCATCATTCACTCCATCACTGTCTTGCCAGAGGGGTGCTTTACACTACAGTTATAAAACTGCAACATTAACACCCCTCCTTCAGAGTGCAGACACTGTACTTCCCATCTCCAGGACTCGAGTCCGGCCTGCCGGTTTCCCTGAATCCCTTCATAAATGTTACTTTGCTCACACTCCAACAGCACGTCAAGTATTAAAAACCATTTGTCTCCATTCACTTTTATCAAATACGCTCACACATGCTTGCTGGAAGTCCAAGCCCCTCGCACACAAAACTTCCTTTACCCCCTACCCCGCCTTCCCTCCACTACAGATTTATACACTCTCGAAGTTATTCTGTTTCGTTCCATTCTCTCTACGTGTCCGAACCACCTCAACAACCCCTCCTCAGCCCTCTGGATAATAGTTTTGGTAATCCCGCACCTCCTCCTAATTTCCAAACTCCGAATTCTCTGCATTATATTCACACCACACATTGACCTCAGACATAACATCTCCACTGCCTCCAGCCTTCTCCTCGTTGCAACATTCATCACCCATGCTTCACACCCATATAAGAGTGTTGGTATAACTATACTCTCATACATTCCCTTCTTTACTTCAATGGACAAAGTTCTTTGTCTCCACAGACTCCGAAGTGCTCCACTCACCCTTTTTCCCTCATCAATTCTATGATTCACCTCATCCTTCATAGACCCATCTGCTGACATGTCCACTCCCAAATATCTGAATACATTTAGATGTCACTCCAAATAGATTTAAAAGTATATGAGAAAATTAGAATTTCTCAGCATCAACAGGGAGAACAGTCACCTACAGTGTTAAATTGAGCAAAAAAATCAGCGCTGAAAAACAAAAAAATGAAAATTTTGCATTTACAAATACATAATGGTAGAATACTGGGATGGGATTCAGAAGGTAGTAATTACTACAATCAGTGGAAGCTTTACAAAATTGTACAGGCATAACTTTATGTAAATTGGTCTATTTCCTACTTCCCTACTGAACTGGCAGGGGAGAGGAGGCTAACTTTCCTTGTCCTGAATTTAATGTATTGTCCCATTGGCTAATGTTATTTTGTGATATGATGTTCATGGCAATTTCTATACCTGTATGAACTAAACATACACAGCGTATGAATGTACAGTGGTACCTCGGTTAACGATATTTGTTCATTCCAGAATGCTGTTCAAGTGCCATTACCAAACGAATTTATCCCCATAAGGAATAATGTAAAATAGACTAGTCCTTTTAGACCCCCAAAAATACACTTACAAAAGCATTTAAAAAATAAACTTACATAAAAGGGCGAGTTTGGGGACCATCGTAAACCGAGGTACCACTGTATTTGGTAAGAAAATGAGTATTAGTACAGTGGACCCCCGAGTTTCGGTCATAATTCATTCCAGAAGGCTGTTCAAGTGCCATTACCAAACGAATTTGTTCCCTTAATGCCACTAGGACCTGCTTGAGTCACTCCACCAACTATACTCCCTGCATGTCTGCTACACTCCCTACATGCCTGCTACACTCCCTGCATGCCTGATACACTCCCTGCATGCCTGCTACACTCCCTGCATGCCTGATACACTCCCTGCATGTTTGCTACACTCCCTGCATGCCTGCTACACTCCCTGCATGCCTGCCACACTCCTTGCCTCTATGCCTGCCTGCCTTGAATTCTATCGTGTTTCTCACTTTCTTTACGAAAGGAACTTTACTAAGAACTTTCTTTGGAGCTATGGTTACTTATTTCGCAGTTGCACTGAAAAAAACAACAATGCAAAACAAGCAAAATGTTTGGATGAATGAGCAGAAGCTTCCTCACACACCGAGAGACACAGCCAGACTGATGCTCAAGCGGCCCCAGCCGGCAGATGGATGCGTCCCATACGGCTGATCACTGAAATAACGGCCGATAACCGGAAGCCGAAAAACCGGCCTATGACTGAGTTGGCCGATAACCGGGGGTCGACTGTACTAATTTTAAAGAGAAACTTTTGTTTTTCTTTTTAGGTCACCCTGCCTTGGTGGGATATGGCCAGTTTGTTGAAAAAATGAAAAATGTATGTGTAGTGAGACGTAAGTGTAAGTAGAAGTAGCTTGACGTACCTGAAACCTTACATGTTCATGAGACAGAAAAAAGACACCAGCTATCCTACCATCATGTAAAACAATTACAGGTTTCCGCTTCACACTCACTTGGCAGGATGGTAGTACCTCCCTGGGCGGTTGCTGTCTACCAACCTACTACCAGATGTTTTCTCTTTTACATGTATTTATTTATACAGAAGGGTTTAAATTTTATTTAATTATAATTATTTTTTTTTCAGAATCCTTGAGATGTGGGGGAAAGCTGAGCTAGGGGGACCTAAAGTTCCCAAAATCATTTCTTTTATTTCTTTGGTTATGATTTATATATTATACAATATCTCAGTATGTTTGAAAGCATATCATTATTTCTAAGTCAAAGAATTTAACCTTTACCAATTTTTTGTATATTGACTGTATTGCAAAATTGCAAGATACAGTGGACCCCCGGTTTACGTACTGCTCCAAACTCGAACAATTATGTAAGTGTATTTTTTTAAGTGCTTGTATAAGTGTATTTTTTGGGGTCTAAAAGGACTAATCTATTTTACATTATTTCTTATGGGAATAAATTGGATCGGTAAAATAAATAGACTAGTCCTTTTAGACCCCCAAAAATACACTTACAAAAGCATTTAAAAAAATAAACTTACATAAAAGGGCGAATTTGGGGGCCATCGTTAACCGAGGTACCACTGTATATCTTACCAATTTTGTAGGTACGGGTAGATAAGGGAGGGTGTTATGAAAAATAGATTTTTTGCAATATCTTGCAATTTTGCAATATAGTCAATATACAAAAAATTGGTGAAGGTTAAGGGATGACAAGAGGAAATATTAATATTTTTTTTTGGTTTTGGTCTATAATAATAATATAATAATAATATTTTTATTTCATTGCAAGTTACAAGTACAGGGGTACCTCGGTTAACGATATTTTTTCATTCCAGAATGCTGTTCGAGTGCCATTACCAAACGAATTTATCCCCATTAGAAATAATGTAAAATAGATTAGTCCTTTTAGACCCACCAAAAATACACTTACAAAAGCATTTAAAAAAATAAACTTAAATAAAAGGGTGAGTTTGGGGACCATCGTTAACTGAGGTACCACTGTATACATAGTTATTGGTAGTTACAATTATAAAACTGTAATGCAAGGAGAGCCACTGGCATGCCATGGCATTAGGGGCAGCTAATTTAAATAAAGAATGATACTGTGATCGAGCATTTTTAACATTTTTTTGTATATTGCAAAATTGCAAGATATTGCTTGATCCCATGGTAGTTGAATCCTAAAACCTGCAGGCCAGTGCACTGTCCAACCCAATGTTCCTGTAACCCAATGTAATTCCTTGTATCATGACCAAATAAACTATTACTATTACTCCTCTTCCTCTATAAGGGGGGGCTCCTTGACGAGGTAAAGAGGCTATCGGTCTGATGAATTGGACCTTTTGGTCTTCTTCCTCAGACCGAACCTAATTACCCCCCAATCCCCCCTTCCCTATCCCATCTTCTCCATCCTCCCTTTTTCCCTTTCCTCCTCATCCCTCCCTTAGTCCTTCCGTTTTACCTCTGGGAGCTTCTCTCCTCAGGTATTCTAGTTCCTAGGTAGGGGAAAAGGTATCGTGGTTCATCCCATTCCGTTGAGGTCCTTGGCGGTGGTGTGTTGCCGTGGAATCTGGATCACCTGGGATGTCCCGATCCTCTCCGGTCACCCGGGTGGTGCCTTAAAAGGGATCTTTCGGGACGGGTGTCTCTCGAGGCCACCTTTCGATTCTGGGGGGGTGACCGA
>WNWK01043495.1:0-15472 GCA_009830355.1 Cherax destructor
AAAGGTATGTAATAGTGATTTAAATGTTCATTTACCCATTTCATTAGTCATTTATATTTATTGATCATTGTTTTCTGCATGTAAAACTATATTTATTCTCTATATAATGTAGGTAGTAGGTTGGTAGACAGCAACCACCCAGGGAGGTACTACCGTCCTGCCAGGTGACTGTGAAACAGAAACCTGAAACTGTTTTACATGATGGTAGGATTGCTGGTGTCTTTTTCTGTCTCATAAACACGCTGGATAACAGGTATATCTAGCTACTTCTACTTACACTTTAGGTCACACTACACTGGCATACACATGCATATATATACATACACACATCTAGGTTTTTCTTCTTTTTCTTAATAGCTCTTGTTCTTTTTATTTTCTCTATTGTCCATGGGGAAGTGGAAAAGAATCTTTCCTCCGTAAGCCATGCGTGTCGTATGAGGCGACTAAGATGCCGGGAGCAATGGGCTAGTAACCCCTTCTCCTGTACAAATCTACTAAAAACGAGAAGAAGAAAAACTTTATAAAATTGGGTTGTCTGAATGTGCGTGGATGTAGTGCGGATGATAAGAAAGAGATGATTGCCGATGTTATGAATGAAAAGAAGTTGGATGTCCTGGCCCTAAGCGAAACAAAGCTGAAGGGGGTAGGCGAGTTTCAGTGGGGAGAAATAAATGGGATTAAGTCAGGAGTATCTGAGAGAGTTAGAGCTAAGGAAGGGGTAGCAATAATGTTGAAGGATCAGTTATGGAAGGAAAAGAGGGAATATAAATGTGTAAATTCAAGGATTATGTGGATTAAAATAAGGGTCGGATGCGAAAAGTGGGTCATAATAGCGTGTATGCACCTGGAGAAGAGAGGAGTGTAGAGGGAGAAGAGATTTTGGGAGATGTTAAGCGAATGTATAGGAACTTTTGAACCAAATGAGAGAGTAATTGTGGTAGGGGACCTAAATGCTAAAGTGGGAGAAACATGCAGAGAGGGTGTAGTAGGTAAGTTTGGGGTGCCAGGTGTAAATGATAATGGGAGCCCTTTGATTGAACTTTGTATAGAAAGGGGTTTAGTTATAGGTAATACATATTTTAAGAAAAAGAGGATAAATAAGTATACAAGATATGATGTAGGGCGTAATGACAGTAGTTTGTTGGACTATGTATTGGTAGATAAAAGACTGTTGAGTAGACTTCAGGATGTACATGTTTATAGAGGGGCTACAGATATATCAGATCACTTTTTAGTTATAGCTACAGTGGGAGTAAAAGGTAGATGGGATACAAGGAAAATAGAATCAGTAAGTAAAAGAGAGGTGAAGGTTTATAAACTAAAAGAGGAGGCAGTTAGGGTAAGATATAAACAACTATTGGAGGATAGATGGGCTAGTGAGAGTGTAGGCAATGGGGTCGAAAATGTATGGGGTAGATTTAAAAATGTAGTGTTAGAGTGTTCAGCAGAAGTTTGTGGTTACAGGCGAGTGGGTGCAGGAGGGAAGAGGAGCGATTGGTGGAATGACGATGTAAAGAGAGTAGTAAGGGAGAAAAAGTTAGCATATGAGAGGTTTTACAAAGTAGAAGTGATGCAAGGAGGGAAGAGTATATGGAGAGAAAAAGAGAGGTTAAAAGAGTGGTGAAGCAATGTAAAAAGAGAGCAGATGAGAGAGTGGGTGAGATGTTATCAGCAAATTTTGTTGAAAATAAGAAAAAGTTTTGGAATGAGATTAATAAGTTGAGGAAGCCTAGAGAACAAATGGATTTGACAGTTAAAAATAGGAGAGGAGAGTTATTAAATGGAGAGTTAGAGGTATCGGGAAGATGGAGAGAATATTTTGAGGATTTGTTAAATGTTGATGAAGACGGGGAAGCTGTGATTTCGTGTGTAGGGCAAGGAGGAATAACATCTTGTAGGAGTGTGGAAGAGCCAGTTGTGGGTGTAGGGGAAGTTCGTGAGGCAGTGGGTAGAATGAAAGGGGTAAGGCAGCTGGGATTGATGGGATAAAGATAGAAATGTCAAAAGCAGGTGGGGATATAATTTTGGAGTGGTTGGTGCTATTATTTAATAAATGTATGGAAGAGGGTAAGGTACCTAGGGATTGGCAGAGAGCGTGTATTGTTCCTTTGTATAAAGGCAAAGGGGACAAAAGAGAGTGCAAAAATTATAGGGGAATAAGTCTGTTGAGTGTACCTGGTAAAGTGTATGGTAGAGTTATTATTGAAAGAATTAAGAGTAAAACAGAAAGCAGGATAGCAGATGAACAAGGGGCTTTAGGAAAGGTAGGGGTGTGTAGACCAAGTGTTTACAGTGAAACATATAGGTGAACAGTATTTGGATAAGGGTAAAGATGTTTTGTGGCATTTATGGATTTGGAAAAGGCGTATGATAGGGTAGATAGGGGGCAATGTGGCAGATGTTGCAGGTGTATGGAATAGGAGGAAGGTTACTGAAAGCAGTGAAGAGTTTTATGAGGATAGTGAGGCTCAGGTTAGAGTGTGTAGGAGGGAAGGGACTATTTCCCAGTAAAAGTGGGCCTTAGACAAGGATGTGTGATGTCACCGTGGTTGTTCAATATATTTATAGATGGGGTTGTAAGAGAAGTGAATGCGGGTCTTGGCAAGAGGTGTTGGGCTAAAAGATAAAGAAGCAAATACAAAGTGGGAGTTGTCACAGTTGCTTTTTGCTGATGACACTGTGCTTTTGGGAGATTCTGAAGAGAAGCTGCAGAGGTTGGTGGATGAATTTGGTAGGGTGTGTAAAAGAAGAAAATTGAAAGTGAATATAGGAAAGAGTAAGGTGATGAGGATAACAAAAAGAATAGGTGACGAAAGATTGGATATCAGATTGGAGGGAGAGAGTATGGAGGAGGTGAATGTATTCAGATATTTGGGAGTGGACATGTCGGCGGATGGGTCTATGAAGGATGAGGTGAATCATAGAATTGATGAGGGAAAAGGGTGAGTGGAGCACTTCGGAGTCTGTGGAGACAAAGAACCTTGTCCATGGAAGTAAAGAGGGGAATGTATGAGAGTATAATTATACCAACGCTCTTATATGGGTGTGAAGCATGGGTGATGAATGTTGCAACGAGGAGAAGGCTGGAGGCAGTGGAGATGTCATGTCTGAGGTCAATGTGTGGTGTGAATATAATGCAGAGAATTCGGAGTTTGGAAATTAGGAGGAGGTGCGGGATTACCAAAACGATTGTTCAGAGAGCTGAGGAGGGGTTGTTGAGGTGGTTTGGACATGTAGAGAGAATGGAACAAGACAGAGTGACTTCAGAGTGTATAAATCTGTAGTGGAGGGAAGGCAGGGTAGGGGTCGGCCTAGGAAGGTTGGAGGGAGGGGGTAAAGGAAGTTTTGCGTGCGAGGGCTTGGACTTCCAGCAAGCATGTGTGAGCGTATTTGATAGGAGTGAATGGAGGCATATGGTTTTAATACTTGACGTGCTGTTGGAGTGTGAGCAAAGTAACATTTATGAAGGATTCAGGAAACCGGCAGGCCGGACTTGAGTTCTGGAGATGGGAAGTACAGTGCCGGCACTCTGAAGGAGGGGTGTTAATGTTGCAGTTTTATAACTGTAGTGTAAAGCACCCTTCTGGCAAGACAGTGATGGAGTGAATGATGATGAAAGTTTTTCTTTTTCGGGCCACCCTGCCTTGGTGGGAATCGGCCGATGTGTTAATAAAAAAAAAAAAAAAAAAATATAATGTTTTTTTTTTTTTAATATTTTTGGGTGTGTGGAACGGATTAATTGGATTTACATTATTTCTTAGGTAAATATTACTTCAGTTTTCATACAAATCGGTTTTCGGCCGACCTTCTGGAACGAATTAAAAACGAAAACCGAGGTTTTACTGGTATAACATTTCTGGTATATTTTTAAGTGTTTATACAGTAGTGTACTGTACAGTGGTCCCTCAACTAACAATGATTCCATATAACGAGCAAATCGTGTAACGAGCGCTTTTTTTCGCTAAATATTTCCCTCATGTAGCGAGCATTCCCTCGTGTAGCGATCCATACCAGAACTGTCCGCCTGCCCCGCGCTTGTGCGGTGAGACGGACAGGACGCCAGTCTAGCATTGTTTACACTTTAGAGAACATAACCCAGCGTGCTCTTTCAAACATTCACAATACTTTTGTTATGTTTATTGCTGGTTCAGTGATTGTCACTGTAAAAAAAGTCACCATGGATCCAAAGAAGCTTCCTAGTGGCACCCCAGTGGTAGCAGGCATGCAGGGAGTGTAGCAATCATGCAAGGAGTGTAGCATTCATGCAGAGAGTGTAGCATTCATGCAGAGAGTGTAGCATTCATGCAGGGAGTGTAGCATTCATGCAGGGAGTGTAGCATTCATGCAGGGAGTGTAGCATTCATGCAGGGAGTGTAGCATTCATGCAGGGAGTGTAGCATTCATGCAGGGAGTGTAGCATTCATGCAGGGAGTGTAGCATTCATGCAGGAGTGTAGCATTCATGCAGGGTGAGCATTCATGCAGGTAGCATTCATGCAGGGAGTGTAGCAATCATGCAGGGAGTGTAGCATTCATGCAGAGAGTGTAGCATTCATGCAGGGAGTGTAGCATTCATGCAGGGAGTGTAGCATTCATGCAGGGAGTGTAGCATTCATGCAGGGAGTGTAGCATTCATGCAGGGAGTGTAGCATTCATGCAGGGAGTGTAGCATTCATGCAGGGAGTGTAGCATTCGTGCAGGGAGTGTAGCATTCATGCAGGGAGTGTAGCATTCATGCAGGGAGTGTAGCATTCGTGCAGGGAGTGTAGCATTCATGCAGGGAGTGTAGCATTCATGCAGGGAGTGTAGCATTCATGCGGGATTGTAGCATTCATGCAGGAAGTGTAGCAGGCATGCAGGGAGTGTATCAGGCATGCAGGGAGTGTAGCAGGAAGGCAGGGAGTGTAGCATTCATTCAGGGAGTGTAGCATTCATGCAGGAAGTGTAGCAGGCATGCAGGGAGTGTAGCAAGAAGGCAGGGAGTGGGGATTCCCCTTCCAAACACTAAGCCTTCCCTCACTCTCCTCCCTATCTTCCAGATGCCAGCAACCCTCTTCAATAAAGGTAAGTAAATGTTATTTATTATTCTGTTATTTATTATTTATTATGTAGTAGTATTTATAAATACACGTATGTGTTAATAATGTTGTTTTGTGTATGTAGAACTATAATTAAAATGTATTTTTTGTGAATATTTTTGGGTGGAATGGATTAATTGTATTTACATTATTTCTTATGGGAAATATGGTTTCGAATTACGAGCAATTCGTGTTAAGAGCTAGCTCCTGGAACGGATTAAGATCGTTAATCGAGGGACCACTGTATATTGAAATAAACAGAATAGAGGAAATCAGCTCTAATAAACATTATTTAGGTATGAATACTGGTCAGAGAGCCCGTCGTAAGTCTGAAGCGTTGGTAAATGAGTATGTCACTAAGTGAGGAGAGGCTGTATATAGACAATTTGATATCAAATTTCTAGTATGGAAACTATGGAATATGCCAGTAACGGTGGTCCCACAACACGTATCATTGGAAGAGAAAAACCTTCATCAACATGTCACGGCTTATTTTGTTGCAAGAAAGTTGGATTTAAATCAGTACAAGACTTATCCACAGATGACAAAGCACTACTTATTCAACGTTCAAAAGTAAATCTTATGGACAATGACCAAATTTGTTTGCATCATGAAGCAATGTACCTCGAAAAATATGAAACAATGCAAAAGACATGCTACAATCCATTTGGAAAACAAAACCATCATACAAGAACAAAACTTTTGAGGGTTGATGTTGAAATGGCTAACAAATTGAATTGTTTGACAAAGAGCAAAATCAAACCAGGTCAAAAAAAATTGTTCTAAATGTATAGCTGATGCTCAAATAGCGGAGACTTCAATTGCCTCGTCCTCATCTTCTGATGATTTTGATATGGACAAGAATATACAGTAGACCCCCGAGTTACGATCATAATTCATTCCAGAAGGCTGCTCAAGTGCCATTACCGAACAAATTTTCTCCCTTAACCCTTTCAGGGTTATTGACGTACTAGTACAGCTTACGCCCTGGGGTTATTGACATACTAGTACGCCTAAATTCTAGTGCCCTCAAATCAAGCAGAAACAGGCTGTTAGGCCTAGATGTGATAGAATGGGTCTGTGCGGTCAGTGTGCGCAGTATAAAAAAAATCCTGCACACCACAGTGCATAATGAGGAAAAAAAACTGACCTTATTTTTTGGTTTAAAACAGCGACTTTGCAGTCTATTTTCGTATGGTATTTATTGATGTATTCTCGTTTTCTTGATCTCATTTGATAGAATGGAAGATATATTACAGAAATAGAGATGATTTTGATTAGTTTGACAATGACAAGTACCTTGAAATTGAGCTCAAAGTAGCGAAAATGTTCGATTTTTACTATGTTCAGGAGTAAACAAATCACACCATGCGTCCAATACACATCAACTGGCGAGTCTAATATTCATGCACAAGTACTCTGATATTGTTTATACCATTTTTACAATGATGCAGTTGTATACATAACAGTAAATCTTCTATTTTTTTGTGAGAATAAAAATTCAAAATGATAAGCAAAAGTAATGTAAGAGGGGCCTGGAAACGTGACTAATGAACAGAGAAGATGTTATTTTAGTGCCAGGAATGTCTGCCTTGTTTATTCTGGACCCTATTTTGAAATTGGCATCGTTTGAAATTTGTGTGAAATTGGCCAAATTGCCATTTTCTGACCATTATTTTGGGTAGTTGTAATTGGTAAATAAGCAGTTTATTGTACTCAATCGATAGAAGAAATGGAGTTCTAGCGAAATAGCTATAATTTTAGTAGACTGAAACATTGGAATTTACCGAAAATAGGGCTCAAAGTGGGGGAAATCGCCGATGCGTAAATGTCATCCATACCGATAACTTCGCGAAAGCATAATTCCGTTAGTTTTCGATCAAATTTCATAGTTTTTGTGGCGTTATGATCGGAAAAAGATTCTCTATCATTTCATAAGATTTTTTTTTTTTTAAATTCTTGGACACTGAGAACAAGTTTCGGAGACCCCCTTGGACCCTGAATGGGTTAAGAAAGAATGTCAAAGTGGTTAGTCCATTTCAAACCCCCAAAAATACACTTACAAAAGCACTTACAATATTACACTTACATAATTGTACGATTTCCAAGGTGAACGTAACTCGGGGGTCCACTGTACATAGAATCATATACAGTGGACCCCCGAGTTTCGGTCACCTCGGAAATCGTACAATTATGTAAGTGTAATATTGTAAGTGCTTTTGTAAGTGTAATTTTGGGGGTCTGAAATGGACTAACCTACTTGACATTATTCCTTAAGGGAGTAAATTCGTTCGGTAATGGCACTTGAGCAGCCTTCTGGAATGAATTATGACCGATACTCGGGGGTCCACTGTATATATTTATTCCCAAAGAAGAAGTTGATGAAAATAAATTGTTTCTAGAAGATGGTGAGGAAGGAGCACAATAGCTGAAACAAGGGAGCATCACCAGTTTCTGCCACTTGACTCAAACACCATACACGTAAGCAAAGTTTCAAATGATGCCATCCACTTCACTTGCAAAACTTCCAATATGGGCACTAAAATGCCAGGCTTATGAATAACACAACTGCTCCCTGGTAATTACATTGCTTGCATTTACGATAAATGGTGGATTGGAAACGTTGTTGAAGTATCAGCGGAAGAGAGTGATGCGTTGATGAAGTTTATGCACCCATGCGTTCTGGCCAGTTCATTTTACTGGCCTGAAAGACACAACATTTCTGGGGTGCCGGAGAAACACCACACTTCCGTACTTCCTGTTCCATCAGCTACATCATCTGAGAAACAAGATAAGTTTTCAGAATTTTTTTGGGCAAACGTGAGCCACCGATTTAAAGCAATGCAATGAAGAAATCAAGTAATCAGAACTTCTGCTTGGGAACCAACTGAAGATACCCATTGTGGGCTCGGGAATCTAGACTAAGCAGCTCCGTTATTGGCTTGGAAACCAGATACCCCAGCAAGGCTTTGAAACCTCAACAAAGAAACCAAGACTACAGGCTTGGAAACCTGAACAAAGAAACCCACCCGTGGCTGAGATTGCATGGTTATCAGACGTGACCTCTATGGTTGCTGGTTCAAATTGATGGAAATACCACCATGGACCAACTAAACCAAATACTTCAATGCTTTTCTCATAAACATTGCTGAAAAAATTATCACATGACACGTCCAGCATAAAAAGTTATCTAAACTGTGCATTTTCGCAGAGCCATTGAAGCTACAGTATTATTATTATTATAATCAAAAGAAGCGCTAAATGAAGCTACAGTAACCTGTTGAATTTTGACCCTGAAAAACTGAAGCAACTTTTTTAGATGGTTTAAAACATACTCTTTATAATGTTTCAAAATGACTTTTTTTTTTTTTTTTGCAAAAGCACATTGAAAATACCAATTTTTCTACTTTTTTGAAAAAAAAAATGTGAGAATTTAAATTTAAAAGGAATGAAACATACTCCCAAGTTAAAATTATATGCAGTGGTCCCCCGAGTATCGTAAAAACTTCACTCAAGAAGCCTGCTCAAGCGCCATTACCGAACGAATTTACTCCCTTAACCCTTTAACTGTCCACACGTAGATCTACGTTCACTCGCGCACTGCGAGTGAATGAAGAGCGCATTTTTATAAACAGGATAGGCTAAAAAAAAAATTTTTAGGGCCAGTACTTACCGAGATATAAGCCCGACAAGTTGGTGCTGGATGCTCACCTGACGGCAACATCAAGTCCTGCCGCTTGCAGAAGTAATGCTGATATACTTTTTTTCCTAGTTTTTATTTTAATTTATACAATTTTTATGTTCTGGTAATTACAATTTATAATAGTTCTTGTGATTTCATAGCCAATCTTTGATCTAACACTAATATTAGGTACTGAAATAGTACTCAAATAGTCACAATGACACCAACAGGTGAACAATTTCACCTGCCATGGTCATTTACTATTGTCTATAAATATATATGAAGTATTTATAGGTTCCAGCAATGTTTTAGACATCCTGGATCATATATGAAACTCCTTGAAGAATGGTGTTATGACAATTGTCAGATAACTACTGATAAGGCAGTGACATTGATGAAAGAATGTGTGCAAGGAACCTTTGCTTTGTTTTCACTGTCTGTATCTATCTGTCTCTATCTATCTGTCAAACTATCTGTCTATCTATCTGTCTGTCTATCTATCTGTCTATCTATCTGTCTGTCTATCTGTCTATCTGTCTGTCTATCTATCTGTCTGTCTATCTATCTGTCTGTCTGCCTATCTATCTGTCTGCCTATCTATCTGTCTGTCTATCTATCTGTCTGTCTGTCTGTCTTGTATATCTATGTCTATCTGTCTGTCTATCTTTCCGTCTATATAACTGTGTATCTAGCTGTCTATCTATCTGTCTAGCTCGGCTTATCTGTCTTTGTTTGCCTGCCTATGTGTGCCTGGAGTATAATATGAAACTCCTTGACGAATGGTGTTATGACAAGTGTCAGATAACACTGACAGCCCAATGACATTGATGAATGAATGTGCGAAGGGAACCCTCGCTTTTTTTCACTGTATATCTGTCTATCTATCTGTCCATCTGTCTATCTGTCTGTCCATCTGTCTATCTGTCTATGTCTCTGTCTAGCTCTGCTTATCTGTCTTTCTGTCTGCCTGTGTGTGCCTGGAGTATATGAAACTCCTTGAAGAATGGTGTTATGACAAGTGTCAGATAACACTGACAGCCCAATGACATTGATGAATGGGAGCAGGGAACCCTCTCCGTGTTTCCACTGTCTATCTGTCTGTCTGTCTGTCTAGCTCTGCTTATCTGTCTTTCCGTCTGCCTGTGTGTGTGTCTTTCCGTCTGCCTGTGTGTGTGTGTCTTTCCGTCTGCTTGGCTCAGTCTGAGTGCGGCTCGTAAGCCAACCGGTATTATACACGATGCAGAAGTGACAATGCGTATTACTTGCCAGTCATGGTATTATGTCTTATATCTACAAACATTGTATAGCACTTTGCCTGGAATTTTTGGGTTATCCTAGGTAATTTACACTATGTATAATAACTGTACTTATGTGTACATGAGGCTCAGGTTAGAGTGTGTAGGAGAGAGGGAGATTATTTCCCGGTAAAAGTAGGCCTTAGACAGGGATGTGTGATGTCACCGTGGTTGTTCAATATATTTATAGATGGGGTTGTAAGAGAAGTCAATGCGAGGGTCTTGGCAAGAGGTGTGGGATTAAAAGACAAAGAATCAAATACAAAGTGGGAGTTGTCACAGTTGCTTTTTGCTGATGACACTGTGCTTTTGCGAGATTCTGAAGAGAAGTTGCAGAGGTTGGTGGATGAATTTGGTAAGGTATGTAAAGGAAGAAAATTGAAAGTGAATATAGGAAAGAGTAAGGTGATGAGGATAACAAAAAGATTAGGTGACGAAAGATTGGATATCAGATTGGAGGGATAGAGTATGGAGGAGGTAAATGTATTCAGATATTTGGGAGTAGACATGTCAGCAGATGGGTCTATGAAGGATGAGGTGAATCATAGAATTGATGAGGGGAAAAGGGTGAGTGGTGCACTTCGGAGTCTGTGGAGACAAAGAACTTTGTCCATGGAAGTTAAGAGGGGAATGTATGAGAGTATAGTTATACCAACACTCTTATATGGGTGTGAAGCATGGGTGATGAATGTTGCAATGAGGAGAAGGCTGGAGGCAGTGGAGATGTCATGTCTGAGGTCAATGTGTGGTGTGAATATAATGCAGAGAATTCGGAGTTTGGAAATTAGGAGGAGGTGCGGGATTACCAAAACTATTATCCAGAGGGCTGAGGAGGGGTTGTTGAGGTGGTTCGGACATGTAGAGAGAATGGAACGAAACAGAATGACCTCGAGAGTGTATAAATCTGTAGTGGAGGGAAGGCGGAGTAGGGGTCGGCCTAGGAAAGGTTGGAGGGAGGGGGTAAAAGAGGTTTTGTGTGCGATGGGCTTGGATTTCCAGCAAGCATACGTGTGCGTATTTGATAGGAGTGAATGGAGACAAATGGTTTTTAATACTTGACGTGCTGTTGGAGTGTGAGCAAAGTAACATTTATGAAGGGATTCAGGGAAACCGGCAGGCCGGACTTGAGTCCTGGAGATGAGAAGTACGGTGTCTGCACTCTGAAGGAGGGGTGTTAATGTTGCAGTTTTATAACTGTAGTGTAAAGCACCCCTCTTGCAAGACAGTGATGGAGTGAATGATGACGAAAGTTTTTTCTTTTTCGGGCCACCCTGCCTTGGTGGGAATCGGCCGATGTGTTAATAAAAAAATAAAAAATGTGTACATATGTGAGAGAGAGAGAGAGAGAGAGAGAGAGAGAGAGAGAGAGAGAGAGAGAGAGATATAGAGAGATATAGAGAGATATAGAGAGATATAGAGAGATATAGAGAGATATAGAGAGATATAGAGAGATATGAGAGATATAGAGAGATATAGAGAGATATAGAGAAGATAGAGAGAATGAGAGAGATATGAGAAGATAGAGAGAGATAGAGAGAATATAGAAGAGAAGATAAAAGATAAGAGAGATAGATAAGATAGAGAGATAAGATAGAGAGAGATATAGATAGAGATAGAGATATAGATAGAGAGAGATAGAGAGAGATATAGATAGAGAGAGATAGAGAGAGATATAGATAGAGATAGAGAGAGATATAGATAGAGAGAGATAGAGAGAGATATAGATAGAGAGAGATAGAGAGAGATATAGATGAGAGAAGATGAGAGAGATATGAGATAAGATAGTATAGAGAGATAGATAGAGAGAGATATAGATAGAAAGATAGAGAGAGATATAGATAGAGAGAGATAGATAAGAGAGAGATATAGAGAGAGATAGAGAGATATAGATAAGAGAGATATAGAGAGAGATATAGATAGAGAGAAGATAAGAGAGAGATATAGATAGAGAGAGATATAGATAGAGAAGAGATATAGATAGAAAATAAGAGAGAATAGATATAGAAGATAGAGAGATATAGATAGAGAGATAGAGAGAATATAGATAGAGATAGAGAGAGATATAGATAGAGAGATAGAGAGAGATATAGATAGAGAGAGATATAGAGAGAGATATAGATAGAGAGAAGAGAGAGATATAGATAGAGAGAGATAGAGAGATATAGATAGAGAGAGATAGAGAGAGATATAGATAGAGAGAGATAGAGAGATAGATAGAGATAGAGAGAGATATAGATAGAGAGAGATATAGATAGAGAGAGATAGAGAGAGATATAGATAGAGAGAGATAGAGAGATATAGATAGAGAGAGATAGAGAGAGATATAGATAGAGAGAGATAGAGAGATATAGATAGAGAGAGATAGAGAGAGATATAGATAGAGAGAGATAGAGAGAGATATAGATGAGAATGATAGAGAGTAGAGATGAGAGAGATAGATGAGAGTAGATGAGAGATATAGATAGAGAGAGAAAGAGATAGATAGAGAGATAAGAGAGATAGATAGAGAGAATGAAGAGATAATAGATAGAGAGAGATAAGAGAGAATATAGATAGAGAGAGATAGAGAGAGATATAGATAGAGAGAGATAGATAGAGAGATATAGATAGAGAGAGATATAGATAGAGAGAGATGAGAGATATAGATAGAAGAGATAAGAGAGATAGAGATATAGATAGAGATAAGAGAGATATAGATAGAGAGAGATATAGAGAGATAAGATAATAGATAGAGAGATAGAGAGAGATATAGATAGAGAGAGAATGAGATATAGATAGAGAGATGAAGATAGAGGAGAGATGATAGAATAGAGAGAGATATAGATAGAGATAGATAGAGAGATATAGATAGAGAGATAGATAAGAGAGTATAGATAGAGAGAGAATAGAGAGAGATATAGATAGAGAGAGTATAGATGAGAGATATAGATAGAGAGAGATAGAGAGTATAGATAGAGAGATATAGATAGAGAGAGATAAAAAGAGAGATAAGAAGATATAGATAGAGAGAGATAGAGAGAGATATAGATAGAGAGATATAGAGAGAGATATAGATAGAGAGAGATAGAGAGATATAGATAGAGAGAGATATAGATAGAGAGAGATAGAGAGAGATATAGATAGAGAGAGATAGAGAGAGATATAGATAGAGAGAGATAGAGAGAGATATAGATAGAGAGAGATAGAGATGAGAGATATAGATAGAGAGAGATAGAAGAGAGATATAGATAGAGAGAGATATAGATAGAGAGAGATATAGATAGAGAATAGATAGAGGAGATATAGATAGAGAGATATAGATAGAGAGATATAGATAGAGAGAGATATAGATAGAGAGATATAGATAGAGAGAGATATGATAGGAGAGATATAGATAGAGAGATATAGATAGAGAGAGATATAGATAGAGAGATATGATAGAGAGAAAGATAGAGAGAGATATAGATAGAGAGAGATATAGATAGAGAGAATATAGATAGAGAGATATAGATAGAGAGAGATATAGATAGAGATATAGATAGAGAGAGATATAGATAGAGAGATATAGATAGAGAGAGATATAGATAGAGAGAGATATAGATAGAGAGAGATATAGATAGAGAGAGATATAGATAGAGAGAGATATAGATAGAGAGAGATATAGATAGAGAGATATAGATAGAGAAAATATAGATAGAGAGAGATATAGATAGAGAGAGATATAGATAGAGAGAGATATAGATAGAGAGAGATATAGATAGAGAGAGATATAGATAGAGAGAGATATAGATAGAGAGAGATATAGATAGATTACAGATACTATATATATAGATAGATAGATTACAGATATATATAGATAGACAGAGATATATATAGATAGACAGAGATATATATAGATAGACAGAGATATATATAGATAGACAGAGATATAGACAGATACAGAGATATAGACAGATACAGAGATATAGACAGATACAGAGATATAGACAGATACAGAGATATAGACAGATACAGAGATATAGACAGATACAGAGATACAGGACAGATACAGAGATACAGGACAGATACAGAGATACAGGACAGATACAGAGATACAGGACAGATACAGAGATACAGGACAGATACAGAGATACAGGACAGATACAGAGATACAGGACAGATACAGAGATACAGGACAGATACAGAGATACAGGACAGATACAGAGATACAGGACAGATACAGAGATACAGGACAGATACAGAGATAAAGGACAGATAAAAGTAGAAATACAGTGGACAGATACAGAGATACAGGACAGATACAGAGATACAGGACAGATACAGAGATACAGGACAGATACAGAGATACAGGACAGATATAGACAGATACAGAGATACAGGACAGATAGATATAGACAGATACAGAGATACAGGACAGATAGATATAGACAGATATAGATAGATATAGACAGATATAGACAGAGATATAGACAGAGATATAGACAGATATAGACAGAGATATAGACAGAGATATAGACAGAGATATAGACAGAGATATAGACAGAGATATAGACAGATACAGACACAGAGACAGCCATAGCCAGCCTGCCGAATATATAAGAAGATAAAAATGAAGGAACACTGCAGAAGGCCTACTGGCCCATGCAAGGCAGGTCCATGTCACCCCCCAGCTTAGACCAATGACCCACCTAGTCAGGTCACATCCTCTGAAGGAAGGAGCACAGCATCAGACCTAGTAGCACAAGCTAGTCAGGTCCAACTCATACCCACCCACAACCACTCATGTATTTATCGAACCTATTTTTACTTTCCTCTTATAAGGGGAGTGTTAATGCGACATGACATAATTGAAACCATGGTGTTTGCCACATTATTTTGCTCTAGCTGGCACTCAATTGAACTAGTGCTCCCCCAAGGTACTAAGTGGTCCCAGATTTTTTTAATACTGCGCACACTGAGGGCGCAGACCCATTCTCTCATGTCTAGGCGAATCAGTCCTATTGCTCTAAATTTGAAGGAATGAAAAATAAAACGTAGATCTACGTTCGGAGCAGTACGCGTACAAACGTATATCTACGTTTGGACAGTTAAAGGGTTAAGGAAAAATGTCACGTAGGTTAGTCTATTTCTGACCCCCAAATATACACTTCCACAAGTACTTACAATATTATACTTACATAATTGTACGATTTCCGGGGTGTACGTAACTCGGGGGACCACTGTATTTGTAAACAATGTTATGTCACAAAATAATAAATGGTATTTCACAGGGATATTTTTATTATTACACAAGCCAGAGAAGGCTAAACTTTGACATCTTTTTGATGCACTGATATTTTTGCCCCACTTTGAGGCTCAATCAGCATGTCAATTTAAAAAAAATGTAAATCCATATTAGTTTTATTGGATTAAGCATAAGAAGTTGTACTCACCTAATTG
>WNWK01043496.1:0-15471 GCA_009830355.1 Cherax destructor
GAAAAAAATGAAAGAAATCGAACGAAAAATAACGAAAAATAACAATATTCTTCAAGGTCCCTGTCCTATCTTAGAAATAGGAAACAAATTGTCAAATTCAACAAAACAGAATCAGAACCCCTGCCGATAGCATGTGGAGTTCCCCAAGGTAGTATTCTGGGTCCCTTATTATTTTTATGTTATGTAAATGACATGCCCATCAGTGTTAAATGCAAACTCCTACTGTATGAAGATGACAGTGCTCTGTTAGTGTCAGGTAAAGACCCACAAGATATAGCTAATGTAATAACACTAGAACTGGAGTCCTGCAGCAAATGGTTAGTAGACAAAAAACTATCGTTACACCTCTGGAAAACTGAAGCCATACTCTTTGGCACGAAATATAAACTGAGAAGGGTAAATAATTTTAATGTCCGGTGTAATGGGGAATCCATCACTTCAGTTTCCTCAGTAAAATATCTGGGAATCCCCTTTGACCCATGCATGTCAGGAGAATTGATAGGGAATGCCAGACTGAAGTTCCTCTACAGACAAGCACAGTGTCTACCTACTGAGGCTCGCAGGACCCTATGTCTAGCCCTTATACAATGTCATATGGACTACGCTTGCTCTTCTTGGTACTCTGTCTTGACAAAAAAACTCAGAGATAAACTGCAAATCACCCAGAACAAAATGGTAAGATTCATACTGGACCTGGGTCCTAGAGAACATGTTGGCTAGGATGAATTACAATTAGATATGCTGAATATTGAAGACAGAGTAAAACAAATGAAGTTAAATCAAGTTTATAAAATAACTCACAATCAGTGTCCAGAATATCCTGCTGTTAATTTTGTCAAGGCTGGGAACCAAAGCAGTCATAGTACTAGGGGGAGAGAGAACCACTTTGTAGTACCCACAGTCAGTGGCAAGGCTTCAAACACATTTTATTGTTCAGCAATAAAGGAATGGAACAGACTGCCTGCACATGTCAAAGCCAGTCATAGCATGAACCAGTTCAAGAAGAGAGCCAAGAGGTACCTAATGAATGTAGCGACAGAAAGGGAGGAGAATGTTTTTTTTATTTTTTTAGCTAACACTCATGTAAATGTAAACAACTCTTTTTACCTTATTCCTAGTATATATCCTTTATAGTATAATAATAAGATATTATCTTATACACTGTATAAAAATAAGGTATTAAAAGGACCCCAATGGAAATAAGTCACTCTATCGCTTTTTTGGGTTATTGTTGTTGTTGTTGATTCGCCGGGACTCTCCCGGCCCGGGCCTTGTCCAAGAGGTGGCCCAGCCTTGGCTCCCTTTCTCGGGAGTATCTCAGACTAACGTCTGCCATGGGAGGAGGTACTTGGGACCTCCTCATCTGTGGGACCAACGGTCCCCAGGCCTAGCCACATTCCCCGCCCTCACGGGGCTCGTAGGGAGAAGCTAGGCCTATCTTTGGTCTGCCATCTTCCCTGCCCCAGGGGAGATAATGGGAATAGCAGTCTTGTGAGCCGCAGGTGAAAGCAAGCTCAGGCTCAGGCACCTACCCTGCCCTAGAAGGACTAGGCATGGTGTCGATGATTTTTTTTTTTTGGTTATCCTAGGTTCTCTACATATATGCTGCTATGTATGATAATCTATGTAACTGTATTTGTGTATACCTGAATAAACTTACTTATTTCAGAACTCTATTACCTAACGAATGCTTTCCTATATACTTTGTAAATCTATTTTTTTCCAACTTGAACCCATTGCTGTGAGTCCTGTTTTGGTTAGATGTTTTTATCACATTATTTACATCCCTTTTATTTATTCTTGTTTCCCCTAATTCTATGCCTTTTTAGAGTTCAGATTCATGGCGCTCAGTTTCTCCTTATAGGAAAGATTTCTGATACTTGGGATCAACTTTGGCATCCTTCTTTTTATGTTTTCCAGTGCATTCATATCCATTCTGTTATACGGTGACCAGACCCGTGCAGCACTGTTGTTATACGGTGACCAGACCCGTGCAGCACTGTTGTTATACGGTGACCAGACCCGTGCAGCACTGTTGTTATACGGTGACCAGACCCGTGCAGCACTGTTGTTATACGGTGACCAGACCCGTGCAGCACTGTTGTTATACGGTGACCAGACCCGTGCAGCACTGTTGTCATACGGTGACCAGACCCGTGCAACACTGTTGTTATACGGTGACCAGACCCGTGCAGCACTGCTGTTATACGGTGACGTGGCCCGTGCAGCACTGTTGTCATACGGTGACCAGACCCGTGCAGCACTGTTGTTATAAGGTGACCAGACCCGTGCAGCACTGTTGTTATACGGTGACCAGACCCGTGCAGCACTGTTGTTATAAGGTGACCAGACCCGTGCAGCACTGTTGTTATAAGGTGACCAGACCCGTGCAGCACTGTTGTTATAAGGTGACCAGACCCGTGCAGCACTGTTGTTATACGGTGACCAGACCCGTGCAGCACTGTTGTTATACGGTGACCAGACCCGTGCAGCACTGTTGTTATAAGGTGACCAGACCCGTGCAGCACTGTTGTTATAAGGTGACCAGACCCGTGCAGCACTGTTGTTATACGGTGACCAGACCCGTGCAGCACTGTTGTTATACGGTGACCAGACCCGTTCAGCACTGTTGTTATAAGGTGACCAGACCCGTGCAGCACTGTTGTTATAAGGTGACCAGACCCGTGCAGCACTGTTGTTATACGGTGACAAGACCCGTGCAGCACTGTTGTTATACGGTGACCAGACCCGTGCAGCACTGTTGTTATACGGTGACCAGACCCGTGCAGCACTGTTGTTATAAGGTGACCAGACCCGTGCAGCACTGTTGTTATACGGTGACCAGACCCGTGCAGCACTGTTGTTATACGGTGACCAGAACCGTGCAGCACTGTTGTTATACGGTGACCAGACCCGTGCAGCACTGTTGTTATACGGTGATCAGACCCGTGCAGCACTGTTGTTATAAGGTGACCAGACCCGTGCAGCACTGTTGTTATACGGTGACCAGACCCGTGCAGCACTGTTGTTATACGGTGACCAGACCCGTGCAGCACTGTTGTTATACGGTGACCAGACCCGTGCAGCACTGTTGTTATACGGTGACCAGACCCGTGCAGCACTGTTGTCATACGGTGACCAGACCCGTGCAGCACTGTTGTTATACGGTGACCAGACCCGTGCAGCACTGTTGTTATACGGTGACGTGGCCCGTGCAGCACTGTTGTCATACGGTGACCAGACCCGTGCAGCACTGTTGTTATACGGTGACCAGACCCGTGCAGCACTGTTGTTATACGGTGACCAGACCCGTGCAGCACTGTTGTTATACGGTGACCAGACCCGTGCAGCACTGTTGTTATAAGGTGACCAGACCCGTGCAGCACTGTTGTTATACGGTGACCAGACCCGTGCAGCACTGTTGTTATAAGGTGACCAGACCCGTGCAGCACTGTTGTTATAAGGTGACCAGACCCGTGCAGCACTGTTGTTATAAGGTGACCAGACCCGTGCAGCACTGTTGTTATACGGTGACCAGACCCGTGCAGCACTGTTGTTATACGGTGACCAGACCCGTGCAGCACTGTTGTTATAAGGTGACCAGACCCGTGCAGCACTGTTGTTATAGGTGACCAGACCCGTGCAGCACTGTTGTTATACGGTGACCAGACCCGTGCAGCACTGTTGTTATACGGTGACCAGACCCGTGCAGCACTGTTGTTATACGGTGACCAGACCCGTGCAGCACTGTTGTTATACGGTGATCAGACCCGTGCAGCACTGTTGTTATAAGGTGACCAGACCCGTGCAGCACTGTTGTTATACGGTGACCAGACCCGTGCAGCACTGTTGTTATACGGTGACCAGACCCGTGCAGCATAATCTAAATGAGGCCTAACCTATGATAAATAAAGTTGAATATCCTGAGAACTCCTGTTATTTATACTTCTTGATATGAAGCCAAGAATTCTATTCACTTATATATGCAATCATTAATGCATTTCTTGGTTTTAGATCTGTAACCACAACTCATAAATCGAAAAGATTTATGAGTTGTGGTTAAGTCTAAAACCAAGACAACAGTGCATAAATGATTCATTTAAGTGAATAAAATTCTTGGCTTCATATCAAGAAGTATAAATAACAGGAGTTCTCAGGATATTCAACTTTATTTATCACAGTGATTAAGATCTACATTATTTAGTTTATAAGTGCCATGGTTATTTTACTTTCCAACGCTTAGAAGCTTACATTTGATTATATTAAACTGCATCTGCCACTTCTCTGACCACAGCATCAGCGTATTCAAATCTTCCTGTACGACACCAGTGTCCTCATCAAAATTAATTCGATGACTTATTTTGGAGTCGTCGGCAAATTTGCTTCTGCCACTATTTATTCCTTCATCTAGTATGTCGTTTCTGTAAACTGTGAACAACTAAGATCCCAACAAATCCCCATTTTGAGACACATCCCCACATTGATTTCTCTTCATTTATGCAAACTTTCTCTTCCCTATATGTCAACCACGCCTCTATTCAGGGAAAAATTTCACCTCCTGTTCCATGTCCCTCTACTTTTCTCAACAACCACCGATGTGGAACTCTATCAAAAAACTTACTGAAATCCATATACACACTAGCATATTCATTCATCACCATGATCTACCTCCTCAAATACCTTAGTGAAAGAGTTAATGAATTCGTAAAGCAGGAAAAACTATGCTGATATTGTTTAATCAATACTATTGTCTTTCAAGGTGGCATTGAATAGACTCAACATTTATTGAACCCATGAATTTTCCCACAGTGGATGTTAGGCTAATTGGTTTATAATGTGAGGCTAACGACCTATCTCCTGCTTTGTAGACAGATGTGACATTTGCTATTTTCCACATATCTGGCACTATGCCAGTTTGTAGTAATATACTGAAAAGACTGGCCAAAGCTTTGCTAAGTTCCTCCTTACATTAATCTTTGAATCCATTTTGATTCGGGTGTAAATGCTTCTCTTTTGACCCATGAGATGCTTTAATCCGTTGTTCATCCATTTAGGTTCATTTTTATTTGATCTAATTTCCCTATTTGGAGCATAAGTAGTCTGGGCAGCTAGAACTATGCTTTGAAAAACTGTCATATTGGCAACTATCACCAACTACCTGAACCATAGTCAGGTCACATCAGTTCAACCCACCCCGGTAATGTCTCAATTCTATGAAATTGGCAAAGCGGAACTTGGTGACATTGACTTAATTTTAGTTATTTAGGTAATTCCATGATTTATTGAAATTTTGAAATTGAGTGATTTGTGATTGCTTTTCAGAAGCTCATCATTAACCTTAAGATTATTAATTAGTCATTCATTGTTAGCAAAAACCAAGTCAAGCAGGTTATTTCCTCTAGTTGATTCTGTCACAAACTGTTTTAAAAAACAATCTTGGATTGCATCAAGAAAGTTGCTAGACATAAATTCTGAATTTCTCCAAACAATTTGTCTATCGTGAAAATGTCCCATTAACACAGCATTTTCGTATCTAGATGCCTTATGAATTTCGTCCAATAGAAATTTACTGCATTCCATATCAAGGTTAGGGGGAGTGTAAATCACATCTAAAATTAGTTTTTACGTCCCACAAGAAACTGTAGCCAAACGGATTCAGAGTCCGACACCTCAAATTTTACGTTTTGCCTTATGTAATAACTTAAATTATCTCTAACATACATGGCCACAGGTCTCTGTTATAACAATAATATCTATGTTTCCTGTACCTGCTGACTATGTCACCAACACTAACTCCTGGGAAACACACCCTCTGCCTCACCTTCTTATCTCTGTTACATAAAGCATGGTCAGTACATTTTACTTCTGAGTCACTGACCTCAAAGATAGTCTTACCTTCATTAGCTAATTAGTGGTATCTTATCCTCACTGACCACTGAAGTATATTCATCCTGGAGAACAGAAAAGTGATTTATTACCTTCAGATCTTCTCTTTTAACCTTCCCTATTTTGATGTTTCTTCCTTTACTGGAAACTTTTACCCACTTGCAGCGACTGTCAATCTGCTCCTTACTGCTGGTAACCTGTTTCCCTTCAATAACTCCAATCTCCTCATATTCATTGCTATATTTATCCAGGCGAATTTTCAGTTTCTTATTTTCCTCCTTGAGAGGTTGGACCTCCTCCTCCAACACCTTGAACCCGGATTCTAAAACACTACATAAGTAAACCATTGTTCTCTATACCACCCCACACTAATCCCCCGAAACAGCTCACGACAGGTATGACCTCTTGTGACCCCTGACCTCAGCGGATTAGACTTTCCTTGATCATTGTCAAATTTCTCCATTTTTTTTTTTTTTTGGAGATTTTACATGTGTTGTCAGTTGTCAGCAGGTATTGAATATCACATCTTTTCATATATTTGACTGAAATTCTTCAACCTAACTATAAATTTCTGTACATGATTTATTGTACAGTGTTCTCGCTATACCAGACACTCCACATCTCAAGAATACCAGGTCCATCAATAAAATGTCAGTAGCACAACGTAATGTCATATGTGCAGTTCATCAGGCAGTGAAAACAAAGTTATCAGTAGCCACAGTTGAGACATTAATTGCTGCACAGGACGGTTCAGATCCAATTCTAATGTCACAATTCATGTAGATTCTGTTCCACAATATGTTTTTTAAAATGCTCCAGATATGTCAAGAAAGTCAGTAAAACTGCAATATTTGTTGTCGTAGCTGGTATGATTGTTAGAACACATACCGAGTTATTTGCATCAGCACTTTTTGCAATGTTGAACTAATAATTGTCCACGATGCAAAACACAAGATAAGATTTTATTTTATTATGATGATTTGGTAAAATTATAAACACTGCTTCATCATTCGCTGTATTTGCAGGTTCTGTGCTCGCAACATTAAGTGTAATAACATTTACTACACTTGCAGTTTTGCATATTCATCATGTCAAGTCCACTGCTTAAAATTATTTAAAATCCTTAGATCACACCCACCCACACCCACTCATGTATTTATCTAACCTATTTTTAAAACTACACAACGTCGGGAGTTTGTAATATGCCTAAGAGCATAAGAAAGAAGGAACACTGCAGCAGGCCTACTGGCCCATGCGAGGCAGGTCCAAGTCTCCTACCAGCTTAAGCCAATGTCCCAACCAAGTCAAGTCAGGTCACATTCACTTAAGGAAGGAGCACGGCATCTGACCTAGTAGCACAAGCTAGTCAGGTCCTACTCACACCCACCCACACCCACTCATGTATTTATCTAACCTATTTCTAAAAACTATACAATGTTTCAGCATCTATAACGGTACTCAGGAGTTTGTTCCACTCATCTACAACTCTATTACCAAACCAGTGCTCTCCTATATCCTTCCTGAATCTGAATTTTTCCAACTTAAAGCCATTTCTGCGAGTTCTATCTAGGCTAGATATTTTTAGCACGCTACTTACATCCCCTTTATTTATTCCTGTTTCCCATTTATACACCTCAATCATATCCCCCCTAATTCTACTCCTTTCTAGAGAGTGCAGATTCAGGGCCCTCAGTCTATCCTCATAGGGGAAAATTTCTGATAAAATGGGATCAACTTTGTCATCCTCCTTTGTACGTTTTCCAGAGCATTTATATCCATTCTGTAATAGTGACCAAAACTGTGACCATAATCTAGATGAGGCCTAACCAAGGATATATAGAGTTGAAGAACAACCTGAGGACTCCTATTATTTATGCTTCTTGATATTAAGCCAAGGATTCTGTTAGCTTTATTTCAAACACTTTTGCACTGTTGTCTTCTTTTTATATTACTGCTAACCAGAACTCCCAAATCCTTTTCGCAATCAGTAATATTAAGACCTACATTATTTAGTTTATATGTGGCATGGTTATTTTCCTGTCCAATGTTTAAAATTTTGCATTTGTCTATATTAAACTTCCTGGAGTGCTCTAATGTTCTCGTCAGAATGAATTGGACGGCCTATTTTGATGTCATCGGCAAACTTGCTTATGTCGCTTTTTATTCCCTCATCTATGTCGTTTATGTAGATTGTGAACAACTAGGGGCCCAACACTGACCCCTGTGGAACACCGCTCATGACGCTTTCCTACTCTGATTTCTCCCCATTTATGCAAATTCTCTCCTGCCTATTTGTCAACCATGGCTCTATCCAGGAAAAAAATTCTCCTCCTATTCCGTGTGCCTTAATTTTTCTCAATAGTCTCTGATGAGGGACTCTATGAAAAGCCTTACTGAAGTCCATATAAACAATATCATATTCATTACCATGATCTACCTCCTCAAATACCTTAGCGAAAAAAGTTAATAAATTCGTAAGGCAGGAACGTCCTTTTGTAAAACTGTGCTGAGATTCGTTGTATAATTTATGCTTTTCAAGATGGCTACGAATTGCCTCGGCAATTATTGATTCCATAAATTTTCCCACTATGGAGGTTAGGCATATTGGTCTATAATTCGAAGCTGCTTTGAAAATAGGTATTACATTTGCCATTTTCCACTTATCTGGCACTGTGCCAGTTTGTAATGATATGTTGAAAAGATTAGCCAAAGGTTTGTTAAGCTCCTCTTTGCATTCCTTTAGAACCCTTGCATACAGTTCATCAGGGCCTGGGATTTGATAGGTTTTAATTTATCTATTTGTCTAAGGACCATGTCAGTTGTGACCTAATCTGCATATAGTTTATTATCATCCTGTTCTCATAATTGATTATTTCTGGAATATCGCTAGTATCTTCCTGTGTAAAAACTGAGAAGAAGTAAGTGTTAAAAATTCTACACATTTCCTTATCACTGACTGTGAACTGATCTGAGTAACTTTTGAGTGGGCCTATCTTGTCCGTAATCTTACTTCTGTATACCTGAAAGCATCCTTTTGGGTTAGTCTTCGATTCTCTTGCAACTTTAACCTCATAATCTCTTTTTGCTGTTTATAACACAATTAAACAAAACAAAGGCAGCTTCACCATCTCTAAAGTCTTAGCAAGAATCCTCCTGAAAACAGTAAACCCTACCATCACATAGTCTCTCCTGCTAATTCAACACAAGCACATTGTAGATGTGGAACACTCCTACAGGCCTTCTCTATTCCAACCTCCAGCAGAAAAATGTTTGTCTAACCTATTGTTATACTACCCAAATATTTGTTTTATCACCTTTTACTCATATGCAATTTGATTGTTCTACCTTATTGTATTACTACTACTACTACTACTTATATCACTACTACTTCTACCACCACTAGTATTACACCTATCTTTGAGAGTATATATATATATATATATATATATATATACGCTCTGTGTCCATGTATCGCTTGTAACGGCTTGAAAAGGCTCCTGGAGAGCGAAACGTTGCCACAATAAAATGTCACATTAGTTGCATTTGTGTCCTTTTACTTAACACATATAATGAAGTGAATGAATGGTTCAGAGAACCGACGAGTTGGTAAATTAGACACATATGCAACACTTGGTATCTTTATTGAGGAAACGTTTCGCCACCAATGCTTCATCAGTCCATACAAAGGAGAATCGTGAAGAACAGGAGGAGTGTGAGGTTGTCAGGCCCTCAATCTTCAGACGATGTTGTCAGTCCATCAATCTTGAATAGAATAACAGCATATGAGCAGAGGAACCTTATATACTGTAGACAGGAGAGGTGCAGCAGTAGTAGGAGGTGTCACATTTGTTCAATGTGGAATAGGTCGTGCCCAAGGAATAGGCAAGCGAAGAAATCCTGTATTAAGATACCAAGATGTTGCAGTGTCAGACAGGATGTGAATGAATGGTTCAGAGAACCGACGAGTTGAGTAAATTAGACACATATGCAACACTTGGGTATCTTTATTAGAGAAACGTTTCGCACACAGTGGCTTCATCAGTCCATACAAAGGAGAATCGTGAAGAACAGGAGGAGTGTGAGGTTGTCAGGCCCTCAATCTTCAGACGATGTTGTCAGTCCATCAATCTTGAATAGAATAACAGCATATGAGCAGAGGAACCTTATATACTGTAGACAGGAGAGGTGCAGCAGTAGTAGGAGGTGTCACATTTGTTCAATGTGGAAGTAGGTCTGCCAAGGAATAGGCAAGCGAAGAAATCCCTGTATTAAGATACCAAGATGTTGCAGTGTCAGACAGGATGTGAATGAATGGTTCAGAGAACCGACGAGTTGGTAAATTAGACACATATGCAACACTTGGGTATCTTTATTGAGGAAACGTTTCGCCACACAGTGGCTTCATCAGTCCATACAAAGGAGAATCGTGAAGAACAGGAGGAGTGTGAGGTTGTCAGGCCCTCAATCTTCAGACGATGTTGTCAGTCCATCAATCTTGAATAGAATAACAGCATATGAGCAGAGGAACCTTATATACTGTAGACAGGAGAGGTGCAGCAGTAGTAGGAGGTGTCACATTTGTTCAATGTGGAAGTAGGTCGTGCCCAAGGAATAGGCAAGCGAAGAAATCCCTGTATTAAGATACCAAGATGTTGCAGTGTCAGACAGGATGTGAATGAATGGTTCAGAGAACCGACGAGTTGGTAAATTAGACACATATGCAACACTTGGGTATCTTTATTGAAGATTGAGGGCCTGACAACCTCACACTCCTCCTGTTCTTCACGATTCTCCTTTGTATGGACTGATGAAGCCACTGTGTGGCGAAACGTTTCCTCAATAAAGATACCCAAGTGTTGCATATGTGTCTAATTTACCAACTCGTCGGTTCTCTGAACCATTCATTCACATCCTGTCTGACACTGCAACATCTTGGTATCTTAATACAGGGATTTCTTCGCTTGCCTATTCCTTGGGCACGACCTACTTCCACATTGAACAAATGTGACACCTCCTACTACTGCTGCACCTCTCCTGTCTACAGTATATAAGGTTCCTCTGCTCATATGCTGTTATTCTATTCAAGATTGATGGACTGACAACATCGTCTGAAGATTGAGGGCCTGACAACCTCACACTCCTCCTGTTCTTCACGATTCTCCTTTGTATGGACTGATGAAGCCACTGTGTGGCGAAACGTTTCCTCAATAAAGATACCCAAGTGTTGCATATGTGTCTAATTTACCAACATATAATGAAGCCAGAGGTGAGGTGCAGTAGCTGGAGACGGTTTTACATGAGGAGTGGCCCACAAGTGGAAGTAGGTCATGTCAATAAGTTGAGTCTGCCTTTAGCAATAGAATCATAGAACAATTTTGGTACAAAGGATATTTTCTGAAACTGTAATGCTAAATGCTGCTCCATCATATTGTCATGACCTTCTTTTACTTTTGTCCCACTCCCAAGTAATGCCCTCTCCATATTATATACACCTCTTTTCTAGCTAGAGCTCTTAAGTATAATATTCTTAGAAGAATAAGGGCATTGATTATAATATGAATGCATTCCAAACATTAAAAGTGCAATACCTTGAGCATAAATCATTCTTAAAGAGTTTTGGACAATTTCCTGCATCAATAGGCATTCCAAAACAATATAAGAATATTTTTAATTCCATTAAGTCACTTCCAGAAGTGTCAGATATTTCTAGCTTTATAACAAATTTCCTAGTAGTATTAAGGATTTTCTAACAACATTATATGAACATTCTTAAAACAGCAGAAATGCATTTTTCACAGCAATATGTAGGCTTCCTCTCAGTATCAGATAACTCCTTCTTGTACGAGGGAAATCTTTGCAGAATTTGTATATATATATAGAGGGTGGTAGGAGAAAATTTTCAAACAGCTTCAGGGAGAACTTTGAGTTTTCCCTGAGGCAAGTTTATTCTTTTATCTGAGGATGAGGGTCCCAAGACAGTTCCAGAGGTGGTACCTCCTATATATATATATATATATATATATATATATATATATATATATATATATATATATATATATATATATATATATATATATATATATATATATATTCAATTCAGAGAGGTACAAAATAGCGATACTGCTGGAGATGGAGCAAAAGAAGGAATATAAATGTATAAATTTAAGGATTATGGGGAGTAAAATAAAGGTTGGATGTGAAAAGTGGGTTATAGTAAGTGTTTATGCACCTGGAGAAGAGAGAAGTGTAGAGGAGAGAGAGAGATTTTGGGAAATGTTGAGTGAGTGTGTGTTGAGTTTTGAAACAAGTGAGAGAGTAATTGTGGTTGGGGATCTTAATGCTAAAGTGGGTAAAAATGTTGTGGAGGGAGTAGTAGGTAAATTTGGGGTGCCAGGGGTAAATGTAAATGGGGAACCATTAATTGAGCTATGTGTAGAAAGAGATTTGGTAATAAGTAATACACATTTTATGAAAAAGAGGATAAATAAATATACAAGGTATGATATATCACGTAAGGAAAGTAGTTTGTTGGATTATGTATTGGTGGATAAAAGGTTTATGGATAGGCTTCAGGATGTATATATGTTTATAGAGGGGCAACAGATATATCAGATCATTATTTGATTGTAGCTACAGTTAGAGTAAAAGGTAGATGGGACAAAAAGAAAATGGCAACAGCAAGTAAGAGAGAGGTAAAAGTGTATAAACTAAGGGAGGAGGAAGTTAGGGTGAGATATAAGCAACTATTGGCAGAAAGGTGGGATAGTGCAAGTATGAGTAGTGGGGGGGGTTGAAGAGAGTTGGGATAGTTTTAATAATGCAGTATTAGAATGTGGGGCAGAAGTTTGTGGCTATAGGAGGGTGGGTGCAGGAGGAAAGAGGAGTGAGTGGTGGAATGAAGAAGTAAAGGGTGTGATAAAAGAGAAAAAGGTAGCTTATGAGAGGTTTTTACAAAACAGAAGTGTAAATAGAAGAGCAGAGTATATGGAGAGTAAAAGAAAGGTGAAGAGAGTGGTGAGAGAGTGCAAAAGAAGAGCGGATGAAAGAAAGGAGAAGCTTTGTCAAGAAATTTTGCTGAAAACAAGAATTTTTTGGAGTGAGATAAACAAGGTAAGAAAGCCTAGGAAACAAATGGATTTGTCAGTTAAAAACAGAGTAGGGGAGTTAGTAGATGGGGAGCTGGAGGTATTGGGAAGATGGCGGGAATATTTTGAGGAACTTTTAACCCTTTGGGGGTCCAAGGGGGGTCTCTGAAACTCGTTCTCAGGGTCCACGAATTTAAAAAAAAATAAAAAATAATTTTTCTTATGGAATGATAGAGAATCTTTTTCCGATCATAACGCCACAAAAATTATGAAATTTGATCGAAAACTAACGGAATTATGCTTTCGCGAATTTAGCGGTAGCCATGACACTTACGCATCGGCGATTTCGTCCACTTCGAGCCCTATTTTTGGCACATTGCAATGTTTCAGTCTACTAAAATTATAGCTATTTCGCTAGAACTCCATTTTTTCTATTGATTGAGTACAAGAAACCGCCTATTTACCAATTTCAACTACCCAAAATAGTGGTCAGAAAATGGCAATTTGGCCAATTTCACACAAATTTCAAACGATGCCAATTTCAAAATAGGATCCATAATAAACAAGACAGACATTCCTGGCGCTAAAATAACATCTTCTCTGTTCATTAGTTACGTCTCCAGGCCCCTCTTACATTACTTTTGCATTCCATTTTGAATTTTTATTCTCACAAAAATAAAAGATTTATTGTTATGTATACAACTGCATCATTGTAAAAATGGTATAAATAATATCAGAGCACTTGTGCATGAATATCAGACTCGCCAGTTGATGTGTATTGGACGCATGGCTTGATTTGTTTACTCTTGAACATCGTCAAAAATCGAACATTTTCGCTACTTTGAGCTCAATTTCAAGGTACTTGTTATTGACAAACCAATCAAAATCATCTCTATTTCTGTAATATATCTTCCATTCTATCAAATAAGAACAAGAAAACGAGAATACAACAATAAATACTATACGAAAATAGACTGCAAAGTCGTGTTTTAAATAAAAACACGGTCAGAGTTTTTTTCCTCATTATGCACTGTGGTGTGCAGGAATTTTTTTATACTGCGCACACTGACCGCACAGACCCATTCTATCACATCTAGGCCTAACAGCCTGTTTCTGCTTGATTTGAGGGCGCTAGAATTTAGGCGTACTAGTACGTCAATAACCCCAGTGCGTAAGACGTACTAGTACGACCAAAACCCCGAAAGGGTTAAATGTCAATGAAAAAAGGGAGGCGGTAATTTCATGTACTGGCCAGGGAGGTACAACATCGTTTAGGAGTGAAGAAGAGCAGGATGTGAGTGTGGGGGAGGTGCGTGAGGCATTACGTAGAATGAAAGGGGGTAAAGCAGCTGAAACTGACGGGATCATGACAGAAATGTTAAAAGCAGGGGGATATATAGTGCTGGAGTGGTTGGTATTTTTGTTTAATAAATGTATGAAAGAGGGGAAGATACCTAGGGATTGGCAGAGAGCATGTATAGTTCCTTTATATAAAGGGAAGGGGATAAAAGAGAGTGTAAAAATTATAGGGGAATAAGTTTACTGAGTATACCAGGTAAAGTGTTTGGCAGGGTTATTATTGAAAGAATTGGAGGTAAGACAGAGAGTAGGATTCAGATGAGAAAGGAGGCTTTGGGTTTAGGGGATTTTAGATCAATTTTTAAAGTAACATTTTGGAACAGTATTTGAAAAAAGGGAAAGATTTTTTATTGCATTTAGGGTTTAAAAAAGCATAATATTTTATATGATAGTAGGTGTAGGGTTTAGGCAACCACCCCGGGGAAATCCGTCCGCCCGGTGACTGTAAACAGAAAACCAAACTGTTTACATGATGGAGGGGGGCGGGTTTTTTTTTTCATAAAAAGCTGGATAACAGGTATATCTAGCCCTTTTCTTAAATTTAGGTCACATACACTGGGATACACATGCATATATATACATACACCTCTAGGTTTTTTTTTTTTTTTAAAGCTCTTGTTCTTTTTTTTTCTCTTTGTATGGGAAGTGGAAAAGAATCTTTCCTCCGTAAGCCATCGTGTCTATGAGGGGGACTAAAATCCCGGGGGCAATGGGCAATAACCCCCTTTTCCCGTACAAATCTACTAAAAAAAAAGGGGAAAAAAAACTTTATAAAACTGGGTTGTCTGAATGTGCGTGGGTGTAGTCGGATGATAAGAAAGAGATGATTGCCGATTTATGAATGAAAAGAAGTTGGATGTCCTGGCCTGCGAAACAAGCTGGGGGGAGGCGGTTTCGGGGGGAGAAAAAAATGGGGTTAAGTCAGGGGTATCTGAGGTTGAAACTAAGGAAGGGGGGAATAATGTTGAAGGGTCAGTTTTGGAAGGAAAAGGGGAATATAAATGTGTAAATTCAAGGATTATTGGGGAAAATAAGGGGCGGATGCGAAAAGTGGGGCATAATAGCGTGTATGCACCTGGAGAAGAGGGGTTGAGGGGAGAGAGAGATTTTGGGGGGTGTTAACGAATGTATAGGAACTTTT
>WNWK01043497.1:0-15471 GCA_009830355.1 Cherax destructor
TTTTCGAATGTGTACATACTACCGTAAGGTGAATGAAGTAACTATTCCAGATACCTACAATCTGCCACATTTGGATGACATAGTGAACTTTGTGGATAAGGCTAAGTTTGTTTCCAAGTTAGACCTCCTTAAAGATTACTATCAGGTATCTTTGACAGATAAGGGAAAGGAGGTCACTACTAATATACAGTAACCCCAATAGGAATGCAGAACTCGCGAGCATCGTTGCAGTACCTAATCGATCAGTCTGTTAAAGGACTGGAAGTCATGACAGCTAATCTAGACAATATAATAATAGTTTCCAATACATGGAGGTGTTGATTCGCCGGGAATTCTCCCAGCCCGGGTCTATTCCAGATAGCGACCCGGCTCAGGCTCCCTGTCGGGGAAGTATCAAAGACCAATGTCTCCCATGGGAAGAGGAACGAGTACCCCCTCATCGTCGGGACCAACCATCCCCAGGCCTAGCCACATTCCCCACACGCACTAGGAGCGTAAAGAGAAGCTAGGCCTCTCTGGTCTGCCATCGTCCCTGAGGGAAAGGCAGGCTTGTGAGCTGAAGATGGTAGCAAGCTCCAGCCTTGGCACCTACCCTGCCCTAGAAGGGTTGGGCATGGTGATTGACCTTTCTCTCTTTGTGAAGTTTAAGAGATTCTATTTAACTGTTAATTTGTGTAAGTCATCCTTTGGCCAGTCTACTATTACTATTTTGGGCCATGAAGTAAATTTGCTAAAAATTCTTTCCATTAAGAATTACCTAATCCTTCATGATATAAAATTCCTCCATTATTTCTTAGTAATTGTAGGCTTCTACAGATGATTCTGTAAGGACTTTGCAAATCTTGTAGTCCCCATAACCTCACTTACCAGTCAGAAAAAAAAATTCAAAGGTCCCCAGAGTGTGAACAAGCTTTAAATGAAGCCAAATGGTTACTTTGTACTGCACCCATTATCCTGTTTTCCGAGTTTTCAAAATCTTTTGCATTTCAGGTTGATGTATATGAGTCATGGGTAGGGGCAGTACTCCTACAAAAATCTATGGAAGAGTTCTTGCTGCCAATGACTTATTTCTCTGCCAAGTATCAGCCTCACCAAAGGCTTATGCCACCATTGTGAAAGAAGCTTTCGCTCTGATACTTGCATTGGAACATTTCGAGGACTACGTGGGGCAGTCGTCCCAAGTGAATGATTCATAGTAGACGATGTAGACATGCAGTAAGGGAAGGTGCCTACGGGACACAATTCACGCAAGTGCATAAGAGCTGCAAGCGGTGCCATTTTGACTGTTAGAGGGTTGGAGTTATAAGAATACAAGGAAGCAGTGCTCACAGTTCATTGATCTACCTCAACTCCATGGAAAGCTAATTACCTCTGGATTCGTTCCCCAGCCTTGGTGGTGAACGGATGTGCGTGCAGAGCTCCCTGGTGGTGGAGCCAGTGAACTTTAATTTTCCACAAGATAGCGGATGGATACCGTCGTCGTGTTCATACTGTATGCATTGGTTTGCTGCAGGGAGCGGTGTATCCCAGCAATGTCGACGTTCTCTTATCCTTAATTTTGAGATACACTTATGGGATATCAACAGAGGATATTTACAGGATCTCCTTGAATGGAGCTGCCCGTTTTTTTGCAAAGTTTGCATCCAGCAGTGTCTACAATGGAATCGTCGACAGGTATCAGGAGAAGAGCATTGTAATTAACACAAACCTGGAGGTACGTCTTCGGGATGCGTCGGCACACTACTTGTGGATACGGATTAAGAATATTCCATTTGAAACTGATGAGGTAGACATCAGACAGGTGTTTAGCCAGTGTGGGGTCAAACATGCCGCCACCATAGGGAGATGTGCCCATGGGCCATATGCAGGTATGCCGGAGGGGTCGTTCTCCCTCAAAATGACCCTGAGGCGGCAAATACCGTCATCTGTTGTGATGGAGGAATTCCGTACCCAGGTATGTGTGACATATGCAGGGCAGCATAAGACGTGTCGTCTGTGCGGTGGCTGGGGCATATGGCAGCTACGTGTGATCGGAGACGGGGCCCATACAATGGGACTCGAGGAGAGGATGACATGCGGACAGAGCCAGGTGTCCGAGAGGAACAGGTGCCGTTGGCGACACCTGTGGTAGCAGACATAATGGTGAATACTGCTGAAACTGGTAAATGGAGTGATGCTGTTAAAGCAAGTGAGGAGGTGGGCATGTTGACGTTGCCCCAGGAGTCTCCGAGTGATATTATGGAGGCGGCAGGGGTCAGCTCTGAGAAAAGTCCTCTGGAGGAGGGAATGAGTTCCCGGACCCCAGCCTTGAGAACCTGAGGAGGTTTATGGATAGTCCATTGCCGGGTGAGCTGCAGAGTACTGTAGTGGAACCGGATGGAGATGTGGAGAGTCAGGGGGTGTGGGTGTTGATGGTGCTGAAGTGGTCAACTGCAGGTCAGTGGTTGTTGCAGAAGTGGAGGTGCATAGGTCTCTGGGGGAGGGGGTCATGGAGTTTGAGAGTGAGTCACGTAAGAGGCCAAGTGGTGAGGCTGACGACGATGTGATTACACCAGGACAGGGGTCCAGTAAAATGACCTGGGTAGACATAGCTAAGGGAGGGAAAGGGAGATTCAAGGGTGGAGGTAGGAATGGGAAGGAGAGCCGAGAGTTTGGTAGTACTTTCAAAACTGTGGCACCAGGATCCGTGAGACAGAGAAGGAAACCCCCATTGCAGCATTCAAGTGTTTGAATATGAATGTCAATGGCCTCCGAGCGGAGGTTAAGAGGAATTGGGTGGAGGTAACACTGAGACGTACGAATGTAGACGTATGCTTCCTACAGGAGCATAATTATATTTGTGGAAGGGAATTAATGTTGAAAGGTTATAGGTTATATACATGAAGTTCTTGGCATTTAAAGGGAGGGGTGATGGTGGGGGAATGGGAGACCAGACCTTTTCATCTGAAAACATGGGAGGAGGGGGGAGGGGGTAGAATTGTTAGGGTGGAAGGTGAGTGGGGGGATATTCAGGTGTGTTTTGTCGGGGTGCACATCCCGGCGTGCAATGATCGTAGGGTTAAAGAGGATTTTGTTCAAAATGATTTAGTCTATGCCTTAAGGGGCCTTCCTATGGTTACTATTGTAGCAGGTGATTGGAATTGTATAATTAGAGGGAATGATGTCGAGCCTAGAGGGGCGGGATGTATGTTGGGTGCCTTAAGGGAGGTTTTGGGGGTGGTGGATGTGGTAAGGGGTGGGGGTGGAATGTGGAACACACCTATGTAAGGAGAGGATACGTGGCACAGCTCGATCGGGTTTATGTAACGCAGGATATACAGGTGGGCAGTGTAACCTGTGTGGAAATGGGTTTTTCAGATCATAGAGGTCTTTTGGTTGAGTTAGGATGGGAGGGTGCGGTTAAGATTTATCCTAGTTATTGGAAATTAAATGTTCGGTTGCTGCAGGGTAAGGGACATCGATAGGTTTTTGAGGAATGGTGGGGAAGATTGTGGGGTGGGGGTAAGGGTATCGAGGATGTTGTGAAATGGTGGAATACACAAGCGAAGGTGGCAATAAGAGGATTTTACATGCGGACGGGGTCTGAGGATGGGAAGTTGAGGTATGGGAAGCAGAGGTATTTGGAGGAGCAGTTGCGGGAATGTTATAAGGGGTGGGGAGGTATCTGTGGGATGAGATCGATGAACTGCGGGGCCAATTAAGGGAGATTCAGAATGAAAAAAATCATGCCATTAGGGTTAGAGGGGGGTTGGAGGATGTTTTATTGGGGGATAAACCCTCAGCTATGGTTTTGCGTAAATTTCATGAATGATGGAAGGGCATAACGATTATGTCCTTAATGGTGGATGAGGACTTAGATGGATATAGGAGTGGCCAGGTGGTACGTACCACTGAGGGCATGATTTGCTATACAGATAGATGGTTTCAGAGAAAGTTGCAGAAGGGGTTTTATAATCAGGAGGCATGTGGTTTTGTTTTAGGTGTCGTGTCAGTAAATATGTATACACTTGTTTAGTGTATCTCAGTATAGTAACTCCAGATGTTACATGTAGGCTCCCTTGTTACTGTGATGTCAGAGCTCTCGCTCCATGTGGCTGCTATGTCACAGGCCTTCACCCTCACTTCTAGGCCGACATACAGCTGGGCAGACGTGGCCTGGAACCCCCTCTCACAGACTCGTAAATATACCGTAACCATCCTACAAGGAGTGTCCTTTGACAACCTATTTATCTCTCTAAAATCCCACACGACAAGTGGTGCCAGTGGAGGGCCCGTAATTTCTATCGATTACAGTGTTATAGAGAGATTCCTACAAGCCAGCAGACAGCCTATGTGCCGCCTCCAGAGACCACGCTACCAGTTATCTACATCCAAGCAAGGAGTCTACAATATCTACTATACATCCTAGCCAGCTAAGTGTTTTATCTCTTATTTGCTAAAAACCTACGAGGGGTAGACCTGGGTTTGCAAATTAAGGTCGAGATAAACCAGTTAGTGAGGGGGAGAGTGCCATACTAAGCCAGCAAGCCACCACCAGTTATGTCAGCCTAGGCTTAAGCCAGCTTCTACCTTGCTGTGCTAATTTGTTACAAGATTCCACCAGTCAACCTGTGTGAAAGGTTAAGCCAGCAAGCCACCCAGCTGACTGAGAAGTAAGCCAGCCACGTGAGTTCACACATTTATATCGTCCTTGTATTTCAGTGTATCGCTGTTCAGAGTGATAATACCATCCATGTGATATCCTGGGTTATTCAAGCCACCCTGGGTTAAATTCACGTGTGTTTTTATAAAGGGCGTAAGCCACAGGCGAGAGCGGGACGCTGCTGTGAGCGTGGGCCCACTCCACCCAGCCACCCCCGCCATGACCACGTGAGTCGCCTGTCCACCCCCACACAAAGCATTAAGTGTGGATAATTTCACCCTTAACTGGATCCTGCAAGCAGTTATTGGCTACGAATTGAGTCGAGCATCCTGAGTGTGTTTCTTCTGAACTGTTTGTGCCACCTTTATTAAAGCCTAAGATTCATAGTTCATCAATTTATGCACAATCCTTTGTCACTTCCACGAGAGGAGTAAGCAGCCGACATCACCACCACCACCACCACCACCACCACTCTACACCACACTTCATTCAAAAGTTTTGCAGCCTAGAGACAATTATTGTGTTGTTGTTTTTATTTTTCAGATAATCTATAGAAAATTCAGTGTGTTTGAGACAATTTTGCCAGTGAAAGAAATTTTGAGTTATCCTGGACAGGAAGTGTTATGTGTTAAATTAAATACTTGCATTAATTTTTGATTTCACTAGTATTGTCTCTTGTTAATTATTGCGTTATAAATTCTGTGAATTTCGTTGTGTTACTAAGTATGCAGTAAGTACAGTTTTGTTAAAGTTGTCTACTGTTCCAATATTCAACCAAGTAGTAATTTTTAAAAGAATTTATTTTTTTTCCCCTCCAGCATTGTCCCTGTGTTTTTCTTTCTTGTTAATTGTTGTATTCCACCAAGTGTACTATCCCAGTTATTTATTCATTTACCCTTGTTTGTTAATGTTAATTGTATAATTATTTTTTTTTTAATTGCTCCAGTAAATATATAAATTGTTTTGCTCCTTTCCAAGTAATTTTTATCTTTTCCCAGTAATTTCCTGCTAGTTCTTGTGTATTGCAGTCAGTGTAATTCTTCCCATTGCACCCAATATTATTTTGTGTACTTGTTAATTTTTATATACTGCTAATGTGATTTACTTTTGCAGACTAGTGATATAGTTTACTGAAGATATTATTTTGCTCCAATAAGTACTTATATATAGTCAACAAAGAGCATGACTGTTGAGTTGATGAGTGTACTTCAGTTTCTGTAAGTGTTTATTTTCCTTTATTAATTAGCCTGTTTATTAATTTTTTTTTCTTGTAATTAATTTTCAGTTGCTTTCATGTGTTGTTGAACAAATTCACTCTTATGTTTGGTTAAAGTCATTGTTCTTAGTGATTTGTTTAGTAACTGTTTCATTGAGTTACCTTGCTTTCCTTGCAATTAAGAGTAAGAGTGTTCAACCTAATTAATTTCTGATTGCCATGTAGGGGGGTAGGGAATATAGGAATAATTGGGGAATATGAGAGTAATGGGCAGGGAGTGAGTAGGCAGGAGAGGTGAGGTTGACAGGAGCGGAGGTAATGTGAGGTCACTGGTGATTACACCATCACCTCTCATTACCACCTAACACTACTCACCCTCTCAGTACTTGACCTATAAATAATAAAATAAAGTATAAGAATAAAGAATAATACTGGGGATATGAATATAACGGGGACAGTGAATATTACTATTCCACTATTGGGTTTAGATAAATGGGGATTGTACACATAAGCAGGGAGACAGGGAATACAATCAACTGACGAAACAGAATATAACTTACAATATAGTTCAGAGGACAGTTCACTACAGGAACTCAGTCACACTTCTAGCCACAGGTCCCAAGACCTGCTCCAACAGAACTCTGCCCAGTGTCTCCAACAGTCTCCTCCAGAGACTCTACAGCAGCTCTCCCAGAGCTCTGCACACCGGCAGCCGCTCTGCTAGAATCTCGTGCCCAGAGCTCTGCACACAGGCCAGAGCTCTGCCTGAATGTCCCTCTCTAGTTGTTTCCTCGGCCTTATATGGTCCTCCAAGCATCCCGCCAATGAGGAGTGCACCATGTGCTTTGACCTGATGTCGAAACATGACGCTAGTGTAAAAGAAAAGACCTGAGACCCAAGTCGAGAGGCGTGTCTGACAGCTATTTACGAAAGGCAGGTGTGGCTGCTTAGGTAGACCTCACAGCACCCTGACTACATCACATCCCCTTTGTCCCCCACTTTAAAATATCTAAGAACTAGGACAATTTGTCCTAAGTTATTAGACTATTTTAATCCTAAACCCTTAATTATATTACAATACAAAGACAAAATTACACATAACATAATACAAAAGACTTCAACTACATATATTTCCGTCAGCCTTCTCAACTACCACAAGGCAGCATAATCAGTACACCTCATAGGTGACCAGCATAACAATTGCTCTCTGGTGCAAAGCCTCCTTATCCGTCATTTCTCTTTAAAACTAAATATCTGGCTCCAGTGCCTTCCCTACTTCTACTAGAAATGCACTAGCTGGTGCTAGTCACCCTCGCACATTAACCATTGGGCCAAAACTTCTCTAGGCTTCTTTGGCGTGGAAAACTGCTCCAATGGGTTGCATTCTTTCAAGTAACTGCAACTGGACCACATCACGACCACCAAGGTCGCATGTTCAACACACTTCACATACACACTTCAACATCTGAAAATCGAGATAGGGCAAGCATCGCAGCTAAGACCCACCATTATCCTATGCCACTACTAGGATTCACTGGCCTCATAAAACAAGGTAGACATGATTACTTGACCGTTTCAAAGGTCACCTTATTCCACACAGGTAACACTAACACTTCTGGCAAGTCAGAGAAGGCTGGGAACATCTCACACTCTTAATTGTCTCTCATGGCTGGCAGGACATCCCCATACTGATCGTATAGGGTGGCCAGCATGACAGCATCCACCTCCATACCACCCATGGCAGCACGCTGGTCCCAGCAGCCGGAGTCCATCCCCACGGCTCGCTTCCTTCCACATCTCCGAAGATGGCAGCTCCTTCATAGTAGATTCTTCTGTCCTGGCACACCAGACAGAATCCCTCATACTCCACTGCAGCATCACCGCCATCATCTCCTCCTGAGCTAGGCAGCATCACAGCACGGCCACAGCATCGCAATTATCCGGTAAGTTTCCTTACCCCCCCTACATGACATGATATCTTTGTTGTGTGCAAATAATTTACTCCAGTGTGATTTTATCAATCAATCATTCCTGAAACTGATTTTGTGTCAATTAACTTCCCAGTATTCACTTTTGTTTTTATCAATTTTTATTGTGTTTACTTAACTGTTCAAGTAACTTGTCATTCTCCTAAGAGTAATAAGTAATATTTCAGTGAACTTTTCAAGTGATTCAAGCAGTAAAGTTATTTAATTTATTGCCAGTGAATAATTCAATTGTTTTGTGCAATTCTCCCTTTTTTTTTTAGTGATTTGTTTCATCAGATTGTTGCTCTTGCTATAACCATTATCGAATTCTTTTAAATATTTGTGCATTTAATTCTTTTTATTGTGTTGCAATTTTTGTTGGTATTTAAAAGAAAACTCATTTTGCAGTTATTTCAAGTTAAAGCTAGATTGTTTTTATTTTTAATGTGTTGAATTTTCTTGCCAAGTCAATTTCCAGTGAGTTATCTTTTCTCTAGTGTTTTTGTGCAATTATTCATCGTTACTTATGCAGAATTGTTAAATAATTTCTACCAGTTAAGCTATATTGTGCTGTATACTTGCGTTGATTTTGCTTTCATTTAAATTCTCGTTCATTTGCTCAAAGTCATGTCTCAAGTAAACTCAAGTAGTAACCATGTGTTTGCTACCAGTGAAGGCAATGAAGTGGACCAGACTAGTCAAAATCACTCGACTGAAGACCGACCCAAGACTCCTCGTCCTTCTAATTACTCTCGAGATCCCATTGATTCACTACCACTTTTAATGGTCACCCAGACAGTCTTGACGACTGGGTCCTTGCAATCCGTTCAAGGGCAAGCTCTGTAGAAAGTCCTCCATCGGAGGAGCGTCTTATCACTATGGCAAAAGAATCCTTGGCTAGGTCGCCAGCTGCAAACAATGTGTTAACCCTGTTGCGTATGAAAGAATTTTAAGGTCTAACAAAATGGGAAGAATATGAATCCAGATTACGTAAGTTTCTCAATCCAAAGGAAGCTGTAGATCCGTTTATCGTACTAAAGGAATTAGTGAATGCGATCCCTAGGCCCGATGAAGAGTTGTACCAATTCGCCTTCCGGTTAGATGCCCTCCTATCATCGTTTCGACGGATTCCAAAATCCTCTTTCTTCCCTTCTGGCCATTTAATGGTTGGTCAGTGGGTAAATTTGCAGCTTATGGTGCCATTAAGCGATTGATGCCGCCTACAGCAGTATATGCTTATAAGGCAAGTCCCTTAACAGTCAGTGTAGATTCACTTGAATCTCTCGGACACGTCCGTGATTTGTGTCCTCCCAAATTGTTCCCTTACCGTAGGTCGGTACAATCTACATTACCTGAGCTACAACACTCAGTCCCGCCTGTCATTTGTGCAACATGGCAAGGTCCTAGTAACTATCATTCCCGTTCATCATTCAAAGGAGTGTAAAAAGTCAGTATGCTCGTAGTAATCGTAGTACCTATAGTGACCACAGCAGACGTACCTGCTACAACTGTGGTTATATAGGACATATTGCAGTAAACTGTCCTAACAATGCCCCTAAGAAACGTCGTACTGTCGAAGAGCCCTATTCAGAATTACCTTATTGCACTTATCACAGGATAGCCGGTCACGATACATCTGAGTGTAATGCTTTGAATAACCGTGGGTATTCCAGATCCTTCCGTGGACGCTCATACAGTAGAAATAGGAGAGGTAATAGAGGCCGTGGTTCTCAGCCTAATAACCAGAACCAAGCGCAGTTCTCTAACTCGGGGAATCTGAGCGCCCATCAAACCGCCCCGTGGTGACAGTCGGAGATACCGAGTACTCCATCCCCATCCAAAATTCCTTCGAGGCTCTGTGTGATCTCGATGGAAGACAGTGATGCAACTCCATTAGTTGATGATTGTCCTATAGATGAGATAAATGAGATAATTAATGATGCAATTACATTAGTTGATGATGATTGTCCTATAGATGAGATAATTAATGATGCAATTCCAGTAGTTGATGATGATTGTCCTATAGATGAGATAAATGAGGTAATTAATGATGAAATTCCAGTGATCGATGATGATAATTTTGGAGATGAGGTGGAAGAAACCTTTACTGATGAAAATCCGCCATCTTGTTTGCATGTTAGTTCCAATGCAACTATGGGTCCTTTAGTAGAAGGATCCGTGTATGGTGCACCCATCCATGTGTTTATGGATTCTGGGGCACAAGTCAATATCATCAGGTCTAGTTTGTTTAGGGATAAGCAGCTAAAACATGTCCTCCTCATAGAACCAGCTCGTGTGTCCACCCTTAGTGGTGTTGCTGGTCCTCAATTAAGTGTCAGAGGTCGGACTACTCTTACTTTCTCCATCCAAGGTAGAGATTTAACTGCTTCCTTCCTTGTCGTTGATAAGATTAGTTACCCTGGTGACCTTCTAATCAGATTTGCTGCCATGAGAGATTTCCGAATTGTGCTTGATCCTTACCGATGGCATGCACAAATCGATGACCTAGTTATACCATTTTGGGGTTATCAACTTGGATCCGAGGTCTGCCATACAGCTGCAGAGTTTACAGTTCGGATTAGGTCCTTGCAAGACGATATGTTACCTAGTAGCGTTGCCAAGGGGCCAGGCACTGGAATTCCTGTCACTCAAGTCTGTGTTCCACTCTCAACAATTTTAGACATGCAAGATAGTGCCCAACCTACTCAGGTGTCGGAGGTATCCCGGACCGCCTTGAGTGCTGAGTCTATCTCTGCAATGCCGACTAATTCAAGTAGTAGTTTCTCCACAGGGGACGCCGTGTCGGAAAACAATTATTTGAAATTAGTAATGTCATCTCTTGTCGACGTCATGTGCCGTCTGCAGAAAGATACCTCTGTAGCAGCTAGTGCCCTCACTAGAGTGTCTGTTGTTGTCCCCCATGTTCCAGATGGTGACAATGTCCTAGTTGACAGTGATTCCTGCAGAGTAAAGGGTTTATTTGTTGAGCCATCTTTACATACTGTCCAAGACAGTAAGATATTCCTGCTTGTCGCTAATACCTTGGGTCACAGTGTTCGACTCAGAGCCAATACCAACATTGTTGACCTTGTTCACTACCCTTACCCTATTCGGGTTGAGGATGAGTTGTCACCTGACCAGTGGGTCGGTGCTATTTCAACTGGGAAGGATCCATCCACTTCACCGGACCATTCTATTCCATCAGTAGAAGAGAAAGACTTAGCTCCCACTGACTTCCCAGACGGTTGTTGAATTTGTTGAATAAACACCTTAGAGCAATTGCCTTACCAGGTGAGAAGATGGGTTTAACGAGCCTATTGTCCCATCGTATCCCACTTGAACCTGGTACCAGACCAATTTATGTACCTGCGTACAGGATGCCGCATTCATAAGTCGCTGTCGCAGAGGAAATAATCAATAAGATGCTTGACGATGGTGTTATCGTACCTAGCAACTCACCTTGGAATGCGCCTTTAATCCTAGTACCTAAGAAGGAAGGTACTTGGCGCCCAGTGATTGACTTTAGGAAGTTAAATGCGAAAACGATTCCAGATCGTTTCCCACTTCCTGTACTTGGCGATCTTTTACGTAATATCGGAGATAATAAGGTCTTCTCGACCCTCGATTTGTTACAAGAGTTTTGGCAAGTCCCTCTCCACGAGGACAGCCAAGAGCTCACCGCATTCTCCACTCCAACAGGTCATTTTGAATTCTGTTGTATGGCTTTCGGATTTAGATCCTCACCTATCACATTCTCTAGGCTCATGACAAATATCTTTAGAGGCCTTATAGGCAAAAACTAATGGTATATTTAGATGACGTAATTGTTATGTCCGAGGATGTAGATAAGCATTTAGAATGACTGGAGAAGGTACTGAGTAAGCTTGAAGAAGCCAATCTAAAGATCACACTGTCTAAATGTCAATTTTTCAAATCAGAAATTAAGTTTCTGGGTCACGTAGTCACTCCTAGAGGGGTTATGACTGACTGAAGTAAAGTAGATGCAGTATTGAATTTTCCAACTCCCAAAACTGCTGATGCCGTAATATCCTTTGTGGGCTTAGCAAGTTTTTATAGATCATATTTGCCAATTTTTCCTCGATAGCAGCTCCTCTAACTGAGTTGCTTAAGAAAGATGTTCCATTTGTTTGGACCTTTAGTCAGGAAAAAGCATTTCAAAACTTGAAAGAAAGATTAACTTCTGCTCCAATCCTAAAATTCCCAGATTTTACAAAGCCTTTCTATTTAACCACTGATGCTAGTTCAATAGGCATTAGTGCAGTCGTTGCACAGAAGACTGATAGTAAATACTATGCAGTTGCATTTGCTAGTCGAGTCCTTACAAAGGCTGAAAGGAATTATACAGTAACTGAGCAAGAAGCCTTAGAAATAGTGTGGTCTTTAAAACACTTCCGAGACATAATATATCAGTACCCTGTCCATGTCTTGACAGATCATGCACCTCTAATACCATTATTCCAGAATAAACAACCTACTGGAAGACTAGCTAGATGGTCTTTGACTATCCAAGAGTTCAACCCTACCTTTGAACATTTACCTGGCAAGTCAAATGTAGTTGCAGATGCTTTATCGCGTCATGTCAGTGTAGTAACTGCTGATCCTCTGTTTAGTGCTGAAGAATGCCCAAAGAACAGATCCCTTGTGGTCTGGTGTGACTCGATTCCTGCTCCAGGAAGATCTTATTCTTACTGTGAAGCCACCAGCACCTATCAGTGACTTTGTTATGAACCAAGAATTACTGTATCGCATAACAGAGCTGGGAACACCTAGTAGACAGGCATACCAGTTAGTAATTCTTCAGTCACTAGAAAAAGTAGCTTTACAGCTAATTCACGATCACCGGTGTTGCACCCTGGTATGGATTGCTGATTAAACAGGCCAGATTGAAGTACTTTTGGCCTCGTATGGCAACTGATATTACCAAGTATGTTAAGAAGTGTAGTGTTTGTATGAAACACAAGAGTAATATTAATGGTCCCAATCCGTATCCAAATGTATCCCACTACCAGTGAGCCTTGGGAAAGAGTTGCAATAGATCTGCTAACTAATTTTCAATGTACGATGCAAGGCAATAAACATCTGTGTGTGATGGTCGATCATTTCACCAGATATTGTGAGTTAGTTCCTATTCCAGACAAGACTGCCGAGACAGTAGCACTCCCTGGAAAATGATAATTTCGAAATGTATTTCATATGAGTGGATGGTAGCTCAATGTAAGGATAATGAGCCCATATAATTGAAATTCTAAAAATAACTTTTGCGCAACTCCCAATATTCGAGGACCGTGTTTTAACGGTCCTGCCCTGTAAAGGGTGCAAATTCTAAATTTGCAATTTGCAATTATTAATAAACACCAAATAAGTATTTTTCTATTTTATTATACTAATAGACAATATCAAAAACATTAATGGAACTTGTTTCCAAACATTTTGTAAGTATAAAATAATATAAAAATGAAACAAAGAGCAACATGGACACATTGCAAAGGGATAAAACTTCAAGTCCCATATTCTGAGTTTCCTGAGAAAGAACAATCATTCTAGATCATAATTTCTACAATGAAAGGCTATGAAGCAATTTCTTTCCTTCTTGATGCATAGATTTACTTTGCATATGGCACAGGAAAATGAGGATGTGACATGATTTTTCGTTTTTCTGCAATACTTGCATGTAAATATCTTGATTTGCACTGGTCAGTGACCTAGCATTTTATCAAACCTATCGTTTTTGTCAAGACTCACACTGTCATCAGGCCTTTCTGCACATTGGTACTGCACTAGAGATGGCAACAGGTCATCTGGTTCTGGATCTGAGTCACTTTCCTCCAAAATGCAGAATATTTGGACTTCTCTTGGGAGGATTCACTATAGAACAATTTCCTCATTGATCTGGAATGACAATAAGAATGTTCTGTACACACCCAGACCACTACAGAATTCATATATGCACTAGAATTTTTTTTTATAAATATTTATTTACTGAAATTTAAAATGGGCCCTGACGGGAAACCCTAAATCCTTAGTGTCCGATAATGGAGGTGTGTTTTGCAATGAATTCTAGAAAACCTATGTGCCTTGTATAAGATTACTAAATCAACCATTGTTCCCCACCATCCTGCCCGCAATGGTTTAGCAGAAAGAACTAATATAAAAGTACTCAATGTCTTGAGAGCCACTGTCAATCACAATAGTTCAACCTGGGATGAAGTTATACCCAATGTTCAATGTGCAATAAATTTTGCTTTTAATGCCTCTATAGGTGATACACCATATTATGCCTTGTATGGTGTGGACAAGCGTTTGCCTTATGAGTTGCTATATTCTAATCCAAAACCGTCGGATAATCCTGATGATTTCATAGCAACTCGTACCAGCCAAGCTCAGAGTGTTTTCAGAAGAACCGGAAACGCTTATAAGTCAACATAGAATTTACTAGAGTAAGTAATTCTCAGCTAAACCAACTAAAATTAAAGTAGGTTCGAGAGTATAATGATATGTTATTTGGCGTCGTTTTGGGCGGGGCAAGTGATAAGGCTTGGAGGCTTCTTACTTTATTTGTATAAAGGTGCGAGTACACAGGCTGCGCGTTCTGGGGCCCTGGCCCGGCGGGCCATGCGCCTTGCGAGGGACAGAGAGAGGCCGTTGTTGTGTCTGGCGCTAAGAGGAGGGGGGTGGGACTCCAATGCCTACAGGCTTGCCCCTGGCGGAAACTATGGGGAAATGGCATGGCACGAAATATGAACTCAGCTGGCAGACAGCATGATTTCATGCAGACAGTCAGGCTGTCTACAAAAACGATTACTAACTTTAATAAAACTTCAATGAATAAATTAGACCAAAAAATTTTTTGGGCCTTGTAGTCGAACATATCAAGGCAATAAGTATAAAGTTAGAGAACTTAGTATGGGTAAATGTAAAGAATCGCATTTAGATCATATGATGTTGGTGTGTGAGAAAAATCCCCCAAAACCCGCTTTTGTGAATGCTTGATAATCCCCCCTTTACCTGTCCTTCCTAGTAGTGGTAAGGAACAACCTGATTGTCGTTACTCCGCTAACGACAAGTGTTGAGAAATCCTCAAGTTTTTGTGTAAATACCAATGTAAAACTAATCAACCTGGTATGAGTTGCCAATAGCAAAAAATTTTGATCCACCCCGAGATGATGACCATTCTGCATATGTAAATCTTATAGCAGAGTTGGGGGTTTAAATTAAATAACTGTATAATTAGATGATTGAGTTAAAGAAATTTTCGACTGTTTTTTTGGTTTTAAGTGTTCAATATCTAGAATTTTTTTGTGTGTGTGTGTTCATGTTCCCCCCGAGTTCGGTTTTAACAGTTGACCGTCTGCACCGAGTTTTCTCTTTCTGTTAAAACTTTTTTTCCTTTAAATATATTTATTCTTCCCCAGAACCTGCTTAGTGCATGAATGCAGATTGAGCATGGTGATCGACCTCCCGATTCTGGTTATATATATTCATGTCATTCCCCAGTATACTGAGGCGTTGTACATTTAAGTATAAACTAATGTTCATATATTTGTATATTATTGTTTAAGGGTTTATAACACGAATGAATGGCTAAATATACATAAAAGTCATAAAAGTTTAATGTTTTGGGTCAG
>WNWK01043498.1:0-15470 GCA_009830355.1 Cherax destructor
AACCAGCACGGTTTCAGGGAAGGAAAATCCTGTGTCACAAACCTACTGGAGTTTTATGATAAGGTAACAGAAGTAAGACACGAGAGAGGGGTGGATAGACTGCATTTTTTGGACTGCAAGAAGGCGTTCGACACAGTTCCTCACAAGAGGTTAATGCAAAAGCTAAAGGATCAGGCACACGTAACAGGAAAAACACTGCAATGGATCAGAGAATATCTGACAGGAGGCAACAACGAGTCATGGTACGTGACGAGATGTCAAGTGGGCACCTGTGACGAGTGGAGTTCCACAAGGGTCAGTCCTAGGACCTGTACTGTTTTTGGTATATGTGAATGACATAACGGAAGGGATAGACTCAGAAGTGTCCCTGTTTGCAGATGATGTGAAGTTAATGAGAAGAATAAAATCAGTCGAGGATCAGGCAGGACTACAAAGAGACCTGGACAGGCTGCAAGCCTGGTCAGTAACTACTCCTTGAATTTAACCCTGCCAAATGTAAAGTCATGAATATCGGGGAAGGGCAAGAAGACCGCAGACAGAGTATAGTCTAGGTGGCCAAAAGACTGCAAGCCTCACTCAAAGAAAAAGATCTTGGGGTGAGTATAATACCGAGCACATCTCCTGAGGCACACATCAATCAGATAACTGCTGCAGCATACGGGCGGCTGGCAAACCTAAGAATAGCGTTCCAATACCTCACTAAGGAATCATTCAAGACTCTGTATACCATATACGTCAGGCCCATACTGGGTATGCAGCACCGGTTTGGAACCACACCTGGTCAAGCACGTCAAGAAATTAGAGAAAGTGCAAGGTTTGCAACAAGACTAGTCCCAGAGCTAAGGGGATTGTCCTACGAAGAAAGGTTAAGGGAAATCGGCCTGACGACACTAGAGGACAGGAGGGTTAGGGAAGACATGATAACGACATATAAAATACTGCGAGGAATAGATAAGGTGGACAGAGACAAGATGTTCCAGAGGGGGACACAGAAACAAGGGGTCATAATTGGAAGTTGAAGACTCCTATGAGTCAAAGGGATGTTAGGAAGTATTTCTTCAGTCATAGAGTTGTCAGGAAGTGGAATAGCTTAGAAAGCGACATAGTGGAGGCAGGAACCATACATAGTTTTAAGACTAGGTTTGATAAAGCTCATGGAGCAGGGAGAGAGAGGACCTAGTAGCAATCAGTGAAGAGGCGGGGCCAGGAGCTATGACTCGACCCCTGCAACCACAAATAGGTGAGTACACTCAAACGCCCACACATACACTCACAAACGCCCACACATGCACTCACAAAGACCTAAACATAGATTCACAAATACACCCACTCATATATCCTAATTCTTTTTATATAAACTATTGAGTTTTATGATAGGGTAAATAAATTGTACAATAATATGTATATTAGACAGAAGACTTTACTTTGATTTATAAAAGTTTATAATAGTTATCCATTATAAAGTACACTGGAAATTGTATACTAGTATTATACAAGTGAAAGAAAATATTGACAAGACCCACACATCTGTTTGTGAAGAACTTGTGAACAATGATGTCACTAGTGGTGTTCCACTAGGATGTCACTAGTGGTGTTCCACTAGGATGTCACTAGTGGTGTTCCACTAGGATGTCACTAGTGGTGTTCCACTAGGATGTCACTAGTGGTGTTCCACTAGGATGTCACTAGTGGTGTTCCACTAGGATGTCACTAGTGGTGTTCCACTAGGATGTCACTAGTGGTGTTCCACTAGAATGTCACTAGTGGTGTTCCACTAGGATGCCACTAGTGGTGTTCCACTAGGATGATGTCACTAGTGGTGTTCCACTAGGATGTCACTAGTGGTGTTCCACTAGGATGTCACTAGTGGTGTTCCACTAGAATGTCACTAGTGGTGTTCCACTAGGATGCCACTAGTGGTGTTCTACTAGGATGATGTCACTAGTGGTGTTCCACTAGGATGTCACTAGTGGTGTTCCACTAGGATGTCACTAGTGGTGTTCCACTAGAATGTCACTAGTGGTGTTCCACTAGGATGCCACTAGTGGTGTTCTACTAGGATGATGTCACTAGTGGTGTTCCACTAGGATGCCACTAGTGGTGTTCCACTAGGATGTCACTAGTGGTGTTCCACTAGAATGTCACTAGTGGTGTTCCACTAGGATGCCACTAGTAGTGTTCCACTAGGATGCCACTAGTGGTGTTCCACTAGGATGATGTCACTAGTGGTGTTCTACTAGGATGATGTCACTAGTGGTGTTCCATTAGGATGATGTCACTAGTGGTGTTCCACTAGGATGATGTCACTAGTGGTGTTCCACTAGGATGTCACTAGTGGTGAACCACTAGGATGATGTCACTAGTGGTGTTCCACTAGGATGATGTCACTAGTGGTGTTCCATTAGGATGATGTCACTAGTGGTGTTTCACTAGGATGATGTCACTAGTGGTGTTCCATTAGGATGATGTCACTAGTGGTGTTCCACTAGGATGATGTCACTAGTGGTGTTCCACTAGGATGATGTCACTAGTGGTGTTCCACTAGGATGATGTCACTAGTGGTGTTCCACTAGGATGATGTCACTAGTGGTGTTCCACTAGGATGATGTCACTAGTGGTGTTCCACTAGGATGCCACTAGTGGTGTTCCACTATGATGATGTCACTAGTGGTGTTCTACTAGGATGATGTCACTAGTGGTGTTCCACTAGGATGATGTCACTAGTGGTGTTCCACTAGGATGATGTCACTAGTGGTGTTCCACTAGGATGTCACTAGTGGTGTACCACTAGGATGATGTCACTAGTGGTGTTCCACTAGGATGATGTCACTAGTGGTGTTCCACTAAAATGATGTCACTAGTGGTGTTCCACTAGGATGATGTCACTAGTGGTGTTCCACTAGGATGATGTCACTAGTGGTGTTCCACTAGGATGATGTCACTGGTGGTGTTCCACTAGGATGATGTCACTAGTGGTGTTCCACTAGGATGATGTCACTAGTGGTGTTCCACTAGGATGATGTCACTAGTGGTGTTCCACTAGGATGATGTCATTAGTGGTGTTCCACTAGGATGATGTCACTAGTGGTGTTCCACTAAAATGATGTCACTAGTGGTGTTCCACTAGGATGATGTCACTAGTGGTGTTCCACTAGGATGATGTCACTAGTGGTGTTCCACTAGGATGATGTCACTGGTGGTGTTCCACTAGGATGATGTCACTAGTGGTGTTCCACTAGGATGATGTCACTAGTTTTGTTCCACTAGGATGATGTCACTAGTGGTGTTCCACTAGGATGATGTCACTGGTGGTGTTCCACTAGGATGATGTCACTAGTGGTGCTCCACTAGGATGATGTCACTAGTGGTGTTCCACTAGGTTGATGTCACTAGTGGTGTTCCACTAGGATGATGTCACTAGTGGTGTTCCACTAGGATGATGTCACTGGTGGTGTTCCACTAGGATGATGTCACTAGTGGTGTTCCACTAGGATGAAGTCACTAGTGGTGTTCCACTAGGATGATGTCACTAGTGGTGTTCTACTAGGATGATGTCACTAGTGGTGTTCCACTAGGATGATGTCACTAGTGGTGTTCCACTAGGATGATGTCACTAGTGATTTTCCTCGGTATTTGGCTCTTGAGTTTTCAGGTCAAAGTTTTTGTTGTGTGTTTCAGGTCTGCTGTCACTGGTGATAGCAGCAGTGACGCTAGTGACGGTGGTGGACGACCCCGTGCATGTTCACCTCCCTGACCCCAACACCACCACAATCTCAACCATCAACCCATCACACTCCACCACAACCCCACCTCCCAACAGTGAGTCTACCTTCTCATGTAGTAATACCTAAAAGCCCAAACAAGACACATGTACACCAATTAGGAATATTTATTCCGAAACTTTTCGCCTAGACAGTAGGCTTCTTCAGTAGCGTACAGAGGAGGCAGTTTCTGCTGCCTCCTCTGTACTCCACTGTAGAGGCCTACTGTGTAGACGAAATGTTTCGGAATGAAGATACCTAACTCTTGCACGTCTTACTTATCAATACTGATACTATGCAGTTGTAGCTGCTTGGTGAGGTTTAAACCCTGTCGACCACACGATGGTCATTAAGGCTGCATGTTAGCTGTCAGCTACCAGTCAGAAATACTTTAAACCCTAAATCAGGGATTAAAGTCAGCTCTCAGTGTGAATGCCCTGACTTACATTCATCTCATATTTGAGTCCTGTGTGATAATCTGAGAAAGCCTCTACTGACTGCCATTAACTCCACCTAGATGTTACCTACTTAGAATAACTCACATTGTTACTGGGAGATAATTATATATTTTTACAATCGTATAGTATTTTTCCATGAACTAATTTGAGTATGACTATTGTAGTGGATGATGTTATTCACTGGATACTGACCAACAGGTTCTGACGTACCTGTGATGGTAGTGGTAACACCCACTGCACGATGTTTACACTCAAATACTTCTCTTGACTTATGTTTCCAAATAAAAAAAAGCACCCAAGAAGCAAATTATTTATACTTAAAATTATAAATATTATTGTAATAGTTTATATTTGTATTAATGTCAGTGAAGATACTCAAACACAGTTAAGGGGCACTTAAGTACCCCTGTCTTCTGATAATAGTGTTGTAGAGGTGTGAGCGAAGCTTACACCTCTACAACAATTGTCATCAAAGATGTGTTAAGTTATACCATGAATTAAGGAAAGATCCTGGACTTCACCTTACCAAACACACAAAGCAAATGCGATAGTAATTATGGACGAGATAGATTATAGTGGAAAAATTAGTATGTTATTAGAAGACAGGGGAACTTTAAGTCCCTCTTAAGTGTTGTAAGTTTATTGAGGTACAGGTACACATAAGTACATTACACGCTAACACTAACTTTAGAAAGATCATGGCTGAGGGATCATCAGCGGCATTTCTTGTACAAATAATATGGATGTATTGCAGAGAACGTTGAGCGTGAGAAGATGAGTGTGAAGGAGCTAGCGTCATCACCATTCCTGTGGCTGGTGGCTGCCTGCTACCTGCTGGTCTTCTGTACCAAGACTGCACTCTCAGACTGGGGACAGATCTTCCTCATGTCTGAACTAGGACGGTCCCAGATGCAAGGTGAGACACTCGGGTGTTGTGCAAGGTGTGGAGGTGAGAGAGAGCTTCACTAGGCAGTCTCGCTCATGCTGTGATGGCATGTATTGCTTCACACCTTGAAATACATATAGTCTTCCAGACTCTAAATAAGTCCGTGCAGTAATCTCGAACAAGTGATGCAAGATGCAAAACAATCACAGGAGGAGTTGAATGACAGCTCTAGGCTTCTCATGTTGCAATCAACACATTTTCAAGAGCTTTCAATGTTTCAGAAATAAGTAGGAAGTCCAGGTAGATTCGTAAAAGGGACGAAATGACTTCCTACTCATTTCTGCAACATTGCAAGCTCCCGAAGAAGTGTTGATTGTAACACGAAAGGCCTAGAGATATTATTCAACTCCCCCGTGGTTGTTTTACGTAGTCTGTATGTTAGTACATACTTGCAACTCCGAAGTGAATACCCTGGAGTATGCCTGGAGGGTGTTTCGGGGGTCAACGCCCCCGCGGCCCGGTCTGTGACCAGGCCTCGTGGTGGATCAGGGCCTGATCAACCAGGCTGTTACTGTCGGCCGCATGCAAACCGACGTACGAACCACAACCTGGCTGGTCAGTCAGGTAGTGACTTAAGGTGCCTGTCCAGCACCTTCCTGAAGACAGCCAGGGGTCTATTGGTAATCCCCCTTATGTATACTGGGAGGAAGTTGAAGAGTCTTGGGCCCCCTGACACTTATTGTGTTGTCTCTTAGCGTACTCATGGAACCCCTGCTTTCCACTGGGAGGATGTTGCAACTCCTGCCGAGTCTTTTGCTTTCATAGGGAGTGATTTCCGTGTGCAGCTTTGGTACTAATCCCTCTTAAGATTTTCCAAGTATATATTATCATGTATCTTTCTCACCTGCATTCCAGGGAGCACAATCGTTCCCAGTAATTTATATTTGCATTATTCGTCACTGTAGTGACCTAGCGTTCCTTAACTTCCTGCTATAATAAGATAAGATAAGATATGCTTTAAGTACTCTCTAGGCCTCTTTTTTTATTTTTATCTGATACGTAAGTTATTTCTAATCTAACCTTAATGATAACTTGTTTATTTAACCTATAAATTAGTGGTCATGCCTTAGTGACAACGTGTTCCCGAGATAGCATTTATTTTGCCTTAATGATGACATATTTACATAACTCACGAAATTATAATAACACATTGTAAAGAAACCAGGTAAGGGATGGAGGTTCAAACCCTACTCGTTCCCTGGTTTATATTTATACAGCACATAAATTAATGTTTATCCTAGCTTAATGATAACTCATTCGTGCAATATGATTTATTGATTATCTATCATTAATAACATTTGTGTGTCTACAGCCAGTTCCTTCACCAGTGCCATGGAGACTGGTGGCTTCTTCGGAGGCATCTTGGCTGGTCTGCTCACTGACAAGATGGTCAGAAAGGTACTGCATCCTCTCCTTACATATAATAATAATAATAATAGTAATAATAATAATAATAATAAACTTTTATTTACTACCAGTACATGTACAAGGTATACAGACCATAGCTGACATCACTGACATACTACTATATAGAAAGCCGCTTGTTATGCTGAGCATTTCCCGCAAATTAGGTCAATTTTGTCCCAGGATGCGACCCACACCAGTCCACTAACACCCAGGTATATCACAGTGGCAGCGACTCTGCTTAGTTTCTCTTATAGACAGAACTATTTTGTTCCCAACTGTATAGATGCAAAACGAATCTGTTCACAATTCCATAACAGATTTCTATTATCAGCTTGTTTCACAGTCACTGAGCTATTCCACTCTCAACGTGTCTAGCAGCTGCAGTGTTGCTCTGCTAAAAAGTCTGCAACACAAACATTGTTATACTACTCAAAGCCTTTGCAATAAATACAAGGCTACTTTGCTTTATACTTCTGCATTGGACAAAACTATTCTGCTCTCAGTTTCTGCAGTAGTTGCAGTGCTGTTCCACTCTCACCTACCCAAGACACACTGCAGTGCTGTTCCACTCTCACCTACCCAAGACACACTGCAGTGCTGTTCCACTCTCACCTACCCAAGACACACTGCAGTGCTGTTCCACTCTCACCTACCCAAGACACACTGCAATGCTGTTCCATTCTCACCTACCCAAGACACACTGCATGCTGTTCCATTCTCACCTACCCAAGACACACTGCAGTGCTGTTCCATCTCACCTACCCAAGACACACTGCAATGCTGTTCCATTCTCACCTACCCAAGACACACTGCAGTGCTGTTCCATTCTCACCTACCCAAGACACACTGCAGTGCTGTTCCACTCTCACCTACCCAAGACACACTGCAGTGCTGTTCCATTCTCACCTACACAAGACACACTGCAGTGCTGTTCCATTCTCACCTACCCAAGACACACTGCAATGCTGTTCCACTCTCACCTACCCAAGACACACTGCAATGCTGTTCCATTCTCACCTACCCAAGACACACTGCAATGCTGTTCCATTCTCACCTACCCAAGACACACTGCAATGCTGTTCCATTCTCACCTACCCAAGACACACTGCAGTGCTGTTCCATTCTCACCTACCCAAGACACATGCAGTGCTGTTCCATTCTCACCTACCAAGACACACTGCAGTGCTGTTCCATCTCACCTACCCAAGACACACTGCAATGCTGTTCCACTCTCACCTACCCAAGACACACTGCAGTGCTGTTCCATCTCACCTACCCAAGACACACTGCAGTGCTGTTCCATTCTCACCTACCCAAGACACACTGCAATGCTGTTCCATTCTCACCTACACAAGACACACTGCAGTGCTGTTCCATTCTCACCTACCCAAGACACACTGCAGTACTGTTCCACTCTCACCTACCCAAGACACACTGCAGTGCTGTTCCATTCTCACCTACACAAGACACACTGCAGTGCTGTTCCATTCTCACCTACCCAAGACACACTGCAGTGCTGTTCCATTCTCACCTACCCAAGACACACTGCAGTGCTGTTCCATTCTCACCTACCCAAGACATACTGCAGTGCTGTTCCATCTCACCTACCCAAGACACACTGCAGTGCTGTTCCATCTAACCTACCCAAGACACACTGCAGTGCTGTTCCACTCTCACCTACCCAAGACACTGCAGTGCTGTTCCATTCTCACCTACCCAAGACACACTGCAATGCTGTTCCACTCTCACCTACCCAAGACACACTGCAGTGCTGTTCCATTCTCACCTACCCAAGACACACTGCAGTGCTGTTCCATTCTCACCTACCCAAGACACACTGCAATACTGTTCCACTCTCACCTACCCAAGACACACTGCAATACTGTTCCACTCTCACCTACCCAAGACACACTGCACTGCTGTTCCATTCTCACCTACCCAAGACACACTGCAGTGCTGTTCCATTCTCACCTACCCAAGACACACTGCAGTGCTGTTCCATTCTCACCTACCCAAGACACACTGCAGTGCTGTTCCATTCTCACCTACCCAAGACACACTGCAGTGCTGTTCCACTCTCACCTACCCAAGACACACTGCAGTGCTGTTCCATTCTCACCTACCCATGACACACTGCAATGCTGTTCCACTCTCACCTACCCAAGACACACTGCAGTGCTGTTCCACTCTCACCTACCCAAGACACACTGCAGTGCTGTTCCACTCTCACCTACCCAAGACACACTGCAATGCTGTTCCACTCTCACCTACCCAAGACACACTGCAATGCTGTTCCACTCTCACCTACCCAAGACACACTGCAGTGCTGTTCCATTCTCACCTACCCAAGACACACTGCAGTGCTGTTCCACTCTCACCTACCCAAGACACACTGCAATGCTGTTCCACTCTCACCTACCCAAGACACACTGCAGTGCTGTTCCATTCTCACCTACCCAAGACACACTGCAGTGCTGTTCCACTCTCACCTACCCAAGACACACTGCAGTGCTGTTCCATTCTCACCTACCCAAGACACACTGCAGTGCTGTTCCATTCTCACCTACCCAAGACACACTGCAATACTGTTCCACTCTCACCTACCCAAGACACACTGCAGTGCTGTTCCACTCTCACCTACCCAAGACACAATGCAGTGCTGTTCCATTCTCACCTACCCAAGACACACTGCAGTGCTGTTCCATTCTCACCTACCCAAGACACACTGCAGTGCTGTTCCACTCTCACCTACCCAAGACACACTGCAGTGCTGTTCCACTCTCACCTACCCAAGACACACTGCAGTGCTGTTCCACTCTCACCTACCCAAGACACACTGCAGTGCTGTTCCATTCTCACCTACCCAAGACACACTGCAGTGCTGTTCCATTCTCACCTACCCAAGACACACTGCAGTGCTGTTCCATTCTCACCTACCCAAGACACACTGCAGTGCTGTTCCACTCTCACCTACCCAAGACACACTGCAGTGCTGTTCCATTCTCACCTACCCAAGACACACTGCAGTGCTGTTCCACTCTCACCTACCCAAGACACACTGCAGTGCTGTTCCATTCTCACCTACCCAAGACACACTGCTACTCTGTTCCTAACTTCTGCAATAGACAGTTTTTTTCTCAGATTTTTTTAATGGACTTTGATATACTTTACTCTCAACTTCTACAACAGACAGCTTTATTCTATTCTCAACTTTTACAACAGACAGTTCTATTCTATTCTCAACTTCTACAACAGATAGCTCTATTCTATTCTCAACTTCTACAAGAGACAGCTCTATTCTATTCTCAACTTCTACAACAGACAGCTCTGTTCTATTCTCAACTTCTACAACAGACAGCTCTGTTCTATTCTCAACTTCTACAGTAGACATCTCTATTATATTCTCAACTTCTACAATAGACAGCTCTATTCTATTCTCAACAACAGACACAGTTCAGTTTTGCTCTTAGCTAGTGCATTACAATTTTATTCCACTTTCAACTTCAATAAACAGTCTTCTGTTTTTCTCAACTTTTGTATTAAACAGGTTTATTCTACCACTACTATTACTGTATTATACATCACTATCATTGTATTCCACCACCAGTATCATTGTATTATACATCAGGCTTCCACTCTTTTTGTATTCTGTATCTTCTAATTTACAAAAAATCCATGATTCATGAGTCGTGTGGTACAAACATCCATGATTCATGAGTCATGTGGTATAAACATCCATGATTCATGAGTCATGTGGTACAAACATCCATGATTCATGAGTCGTGTGGTACAAACATCCATGATTCATGAGTCGTATGGTACAAACATCCATGATTCATGAGTCATGTGGTACAAACATCCATGATTCATGAGTCATGTGTTACAAACATCCATGAATCGTGAGTGGTGTGGTACAAACATTCATGAGTCGTGTGGTACAAACATCCCTGATTCATGAGTTATGTGGTACAAACATCCAAGTTTCATGAGTCGTGTGGTACAAACATCCATGATTCATGAGTCGTGTGGTACAAACATCCATAATTCATGAGTCATGTGGTAAAAACATATACGATTCATGAGTCGTGTGGTACAAACATTCATGAGTCGTGTGGTACAAACATCCATGATTCATGAGTCGTGTGGTGTAAACTTCCATGATTCATGAGTCGTGTGGTACAAATATCCATGATTCATGAGTCCTGTGGTACAAACATCCATGATTCATGAGTCATGTGGTAGAAACATTCATGATTCCTGAGTCATGTGGTACAAACATCCATGATTCATGAGTCATGTGGTACAAATATCCATGATTCATGACTCATGTGGTACAAACATCCATGAGTCATGAGTCGTGTGGTACAAACATTCATGATTCATGAGTCGTGTGGTACAAACATCCAAGATTCATAAGTCGTGTGGTACAAACATCCATGATTCATGAGTCGTGTGGTACAAACATCCATGATTCATGAGTCGTGTGGTACAAACATCCATGATAAAAGAGTCATGTGGTACAACATCCACGATTCACGAGTCATGTGGTACAAACATCCATGATTCATGAGTCATGTGGTACAAACATCAATGATTCATGAGTCATGTGGTACAAATATCCATGATTCATGAGTCATGTGGTACAAACATCCATGATTCATGAGTCGTGTGGTACAAACATGATTCATGAGCCGTGTGGTGCAAACATCCACGATTCATGAGTCGTGTGGAACAAACATCCATGATTCATGAGTCGTGTGGTACAAACATCTATGAGTCATGAGTCATGTGGTACAAACATCCATGATTCATGAGTCGTGTGGTACAAACATCCATGATTCATGAGTCGTGTGGTACAAACATCCATGATTCATGAGTCGTGTGGTAAAAACATCCATGATTTATGAGTCGTGTGGTACAAACATTCATGATTCATGAGTCGTGTGTTACAAACATCCATGATTCATGAGTCGTGTGGTACAAACATCCATGGTTCATGAGTCGTGTGGTACAAACATCCATGATTCATGAGTCGTGTGGTACAAACATCCATGATTTATGAGTCGTGTGGTACAAACATTCATGATTCATGAGTCGCGTGTTACAAACATCCATGATTCATGAGTCGTATGTTACAAACATCTATGAGTCATGAGTCATGTGGTACAAACATCCATGATTCATGAGTCGTGTGGTACAAATATCCATGATTCATGAGTCATGTGGTACAAACATCCATGATTCATGAGTCGTGTGGTACAAACATTCATGATTCATGAGTCGTGGTACAAACATCCATGATTCATGAGTCGTGTGGTACAAACATCCATGATTCATGAGTCGTGTGGTACAAACATCCGTGATTCATGAGTCGTGTGGTACAAACATCCATGATTCATGAGTCGTGTGGTACAAACATCCATGATTCATGAGTCATGTGGTACAACATCCACGATTCACGAGTCATGTGGTACAAACATCCATGATTCATGAGTCATGTGGTACAAACATCAATGATTCATGAGTCATGTGGTACAAATATCCATGATTCATGAGTCATGTGGTACAAACATCCATGATTCATGAGTCGTGTGGTACAAACATGATTCATGAGTCGTGTGGTACAAACATGATTCATGAGTCGTGTGGTGCAAACATCCATGATTCATGAGTCGTGTGGAACAAACATCCATGATTCATGAGTCGTGTGGTACAAACATCCATGATTCATGAGTCATGTGGTACAAACATCTATGATTCATGAGTCGTGTGGTACAAACATCCATGATTCATGAGTCGTGTGGTACAAACATCCATGATTCATGAGTCGTGTGGTAAAAACATCCATGATTCATGAGTCGTGTGGTACAAACATCCGTGATTCATGAGTCGTGTGGTACAAACATCCATGAATCATGAGTCGTGTGTTACAAACATCCATGATTCATGAGTCGTGTGGTACAAACATCCATGAATCATGAGTCGTGTGTTACAAACATCCATGATTCATGAGTCGTGTGGTACAAACATCCATGATTCATGAGTCATGTGGTACAAACATCCATGATTCACGACAACTCCCACTTTGTATAAGATTCTTCATTTTTAGAAGCCTACGTCTGAGTCTAGTATTCCCGTCTTGTATGAGGTCATCTCTAAACACATTACCAGCCTGAGTGACATTACACATCCTAGTCTAAGGTCCACTTTACATGGCCTTGTTGCCTACTTATCCTAACCAGAGCCTCACTCTCCTAAGAACTCGTTACAGGTTCTAGCAAGCTAACTCTTGTTCCATTCACATACAGCACCTGCCATTCTGTTTCCCTCTCCACCCTCTTGTTATATATCTTTACAAAGTCATAAATGTTAACAAATTTCTTATCCTCGTGTACTTATTGTTTCTTAAAGGTTTTATGATTGCAAACCTCAGTTAAAATCAGTTCTATGTCCCTTCAGGTATCTCTCCAGGTACCTTCATCATTCTTCCTGCCACTCTATGTATCCATATTCTCATTGTCACAGACATGTGCAAGACAATATAATATTATTCTTAAGGACCCCAATGGCAATAAGTCACTTTGTCTGACTGTTTTATGTCATCCTGGGTTGTCTACACATATGCTGCTATGTATGAAAATCTGTGTAACTGTATTTGTGTATACCTGAATAAACTGACTTACTAATATCTATAATCCTCACAACCATTAAAATATTGATTGTGTCCACATTAATATGCTAGAATCCTCATCATCTATAATCATGATCCCACCTGTAATTCCTTAAACAATTAAACTCCATAAAAGCCATATATCGTGTACTACTAGGATATTCAGTTCTCTTGTATTTATTGTAACTCTAAATTTATATTTACAGCCACCTAGGAGACTTTATAAAACCTATTATTTTGTCATTGACTTATTAATCTTAAGTTAGTGTTTTGTTTGCCTGAAATGTTGTGCATATGAAATGTCATTCATCTCTGCACAAATATTGTATCATGTTGAAATATCTTATCAAACTTTCTCAGTACTTCTTGCTCTAATTTCTGTATAGTTTCTCTTACCTCACGAATTATCTACATCTTTAGTAGTCACATTTTAAGTATATTTCTATATGTATTTTACATATTTTCTTCAGTTATGTTTTTTTTTGTGTGGATCAGGTGAAGACTCGTGGCAACGCGAGGCTGATGGTGGCTGCTACCTTCATGGTGACTTGTGCTGCTGCTGTGCATGTGTTGCGAGCCTCCCTCACACCTCACACCTCCCAGGTATGTGTTGCAGCTTGTTTTACACTAACTACTTCAGTGTTTTAGTAACTCGCTAGAGTTGAGGCATCTAGGTACAATGTTGCGTTGTCTTGTGTCACACAGGTGGTGGTGTCAGTGGTTGGCATGGTGCTGGGTGCCAGTAATAACTCTGTATAACGTTGTCTTGTGTCACACAGGTGGTGGTGTCAGTGGTTGGCATGGTGCTGGTAGCCAGTAATAACTCGGTATAACGTTGTCTTGTGTCACACAGGTGGTGGTGTCAGTGGTTGGCATGGTGCTGGTAGCCAGCAATAACTGTATAACGTTGTCTTGTGTGAGTAGTCATATAGTTCCTTGATAATGTGAGTAGTCACGAAAGCGCTTGGAATTCTTCTATTTTTTTCATAGTGGTTGTCTTGGACCTGACTTTACTCAGTGAAGACGTGTCTTGTGTGCTCTCTGTGAATCTGAACAAGATGTCCTCTCTTGAGCTACTCTACCAGCAGCTGAAGGAAGAACTGAGGGTAGCTAAGCTTGAGATACAGCGACTGACTGAGGAAAACAAGAGGATTCGTAGTAATCCTCCTGTTGAGAATCCTCAAGCCAAGAAAGGAACCTGGACAGTGGCTGGAATGCATGGGACAAAGTTAAAGATAAAGAGGATGGATGGAGAGGTAGAATCAACGAAGAACCAGAAACCTGTTGTGGAAACATCGAACCGATTCTCCGTGTTACCCGATGAATGTGAGTCGACTACAGGGAGCATCACGAACGACACCAAGGAAGGTAAGAACATTGTTCTTGTTGGGGATAGTCAAATTAGGTATATGGATAGGGCCTTCTGCTTGAAAGATAGAAGAAGGAGACAGAGGGTTTGCTTTCCTGGGGCTGGGATGGAGGATATTGTTAGCCGTCTGGACGACATCATGAGAGGTAATGGGAGCAATCCTATTATCTGTCTCAGTGCTGGAGGCAACGATGTTGGCAGACGTAGGAGTGAGGACCTGACTAGCAGGTATAGCTCAGCAATAGACATAATTAGGAAGAAGGGAGGGAACCCTGTCATATGTGGTATTTTGCCAAGGAGAGGAGTTGGAGATGAATGGCTGTCCAGGGCAATTGGTGTCAATTGCTGGCTGGACAAACACTGTAAGGATAATGCAGTACCATTCATTTGCAACTGGGACCACTTCTATGGCCGAAATGACATGTATGCCAGGGATGGGGTTCACTTATCCAGGGCAGGTGTGGATTTTCTTGCTAGCTCAGTTGAGGGTGTTGTTAGGACTTTAAACTAGGATTAGTTAGAGGTATGGGTTTAGAAATGGAAAATACTGAATGTCGAAATATAGATCTAGGCTTTGATATAAAAATCTTAACAATAACAAGGACAGTAATAGGTATAGTGAAAAAACAGAATGGAGCAGGAAGGGTAAAGAGAAAGGAGGGTCTTTAAAAGTGTATTATACAAATAGTCGTAGTGCTAGGAATAAGATGGACGATTTGAGATTAGTTGCAAGTGCAGGTAACATTGATGTATTTGCCATAACTGAGACGTGGTTCAATACGAAAAATAGGGACATGCCTGCTGAATGTCATATACAGGGTTTTAAATTGTTCCAAGTAGACAGACGTTTCGGGAAGGG
>WNWK01043499.1:0-15470 GCA_009830355.1 Cherax destructor
ACACTACACACTACACCACACACAACACACAACACCACTACACACTACACACACACACACACACACACACTACACACTACACACAACACACAACACACACACACAACACACTACACACTACACACTACACACAACACCTACACCTACACACACACTACACACTACACACACACACTACCACACACACACACTACACACTACACACTACACACTACACACTACACACAACACACAACACACAACACACAACACACTACACACTACACACTACACACATCTTAACAAACAACACATGGCTGTTAACAGCTGCTGACAGCACAATAGACTGACAGTTGTGATGGCTATCAGTTCCTAGATGGGAATATTCCCATTCCCACTTTCTGGGAATATTGAGAGTTGTCACTGTGTGTGTGTGTGTGTGTGTGTGTGTGTGTGCTCCTAGTTTTTGTTGCAAGGGTCGATTCACAGCTCCTGGCCCAGCCTCTTCACTGGTCGCTACTAGGTCACTCTTCCTGTTCCATGAGCTTTATCATACCTCTTCTTAAAGCTATGTATTTATCCTGCCTCCACTATATCGCTTCCCAGACTATTCCACTTCCCGACCACTCTGTGACTGAAGAAATACTTCCTAACATCCCTGTAATTCATCTGAGTCTTCAATTTCCAACTGTGTCCCCTTGTTGCTGTGTCCCATCTCTGGAACATTGTGTCTCTGTCCACCTTGTCGATTCCTATCAGTAATTTAAAATGTTGTTATCATGTCCCCCCTATCTCTCCTGTCTTCCAGTGTCGTCAGGTCGATTTCCCTTAACCTCCCCTCGTTGGACATACCCCTTAGCTCCGGGACTAGTCTTGTTGCAAACCTTTGCACTTTCTCTAGCTTCTTTACGTGCTTGGCTAGGTGTGGGTTCCAAACTAGTGCTGCATACTCCAGTATGGGCCTAACGTACACAGTGTACAGAGTCCTGAACGATTCCTTATTAAGATGTCAGAATGCTGTTCTTAGGCTTGCCCGGCGCCAGTATATCTGCAGCAGTTATTTGGTTGATGTGCGCCTCAGATGTGCTCGGTGTTATACTCACCTCAAGATCCTTTTCTTTGAGTGAGGTTTGTAGTCTCCGGCCCCCTAGACTGTACTTCGTCTGCGGTCTTCTTTGCCCTTCCCCAATCTTCATGACTTTGCACTCGGTGGGGTTGAACTCCAGGAACCAGGCTGGACCAGGCTTGCAGCCTGTCCAGATTCCTTTGTAGTTCTGCATGGTCTTCGTCCGACTGAATTCTTCTCATCAACTTCACATCATCTGCAAACAGGGACACTTCTGAGTCTATTCCTTCCGTCATGGACACAGGGGTCATCCCATACACACAAAAAACAACAGACATAGACCAACTCCACAAAGGTGGCAGTAAAGCAATAGCAAAGAACTACAGAGGGTTCTAAGAAGCAAGATCACCCCATCTAGATACCCATCAGTTACACAACCCAGGACAACACGGGTTTAGAGCAGGTCGCTCCTGCCTGTCCCAGCTCCTGAACCACTATGACAAGGTCCTGGATGCTGTTGAGAATAAACAAAATACAGATGTAGTATACACAGACTTTGCAAAAGCTTTCAACAAGTGTGACCATGGTGTAATAACACAGAAAATGCGTGATAAAGGAATAACGGGAAAAGTTGGTAGATGGATCTATAATTTCCTAACAAGTAGAACACAAAGAGTAGTAGTCAACAGAATAAAGTCTGAGGCAGCTACGGTGAAAAGCTCTGTTCCACAAGGCACAGTACTCGCTCCCATTCTATTCCTCATCCTCATATCTGACATAGACAGAGATGTAAGCCATAGCTCCGTGTCTTCCTTTGCGGATGACACCTGGATTGCCATGGCAGTGACCTACATCGAAGACACTGTCAGACTCCAAGCGGACATCAACCAAATCTTCAAATGGGTCACTCAAAACAATATGAAGTTCAATGAGGAGAAATTGCAACTACTCAAATACGGAAAACTTGAGAAAATTAAAAATGTATCAAGGTATACGACAAATTCTAACCATACATTAGAGCGAAAAAGAAATGTGAAGGACTTGGGAGTGATAATGACAGAGGATCTCGCCTTTAAAGACCACAACAATGTATCTACCTCATCGGCTAGGAAAATGATAGGATGAATAATGAGAACCTTCAAAACTAGGGACGCCAAGCCCACGATGATTCTCTTAAAATCACTTGTTCTCTCTAGACTGTAGAACGAAGCAATGAGGATCATTTTAGGATGCCCTCGTACTGCCAAAATTTTAAATATGCAGAAAGAACTTGATATTCCAAGCATCAGAGATCGTGTTACTGAAAGAAATATCCTAATTGGGGTTAATATGCTCAGGCAAACCCATTCAAACCCCTGCACAGAAGCCCTCAAACTTTCCTCAGCACTGGTGAACACCCTCCAGATGGATCGAAAAACTGGAACCGACCTCCGCATGAATCAGATACATGATCTGTGGCAAGTAAGGCAACAGCGGCACTTCACCGCTCCATGGAATATTACCCCATTCCAAACTACCATCCTCCATTTCCCCAAACTACTTCTTAAATCACAACCAAAGCTTCGCCTTGAAGCCAAACATGATGCCTTAAACTGTATTGATAATTTAGCCAAACAGCACACTCTCTCACAAACTATTTACGTTGATGGTTCTGTTCACCAATCCACTGGTGCAGCTGGTAGTGCTGCTGTTGTCATACACTGGTGCAGCTGGTAGTGCTGCTGTTGTCATACACTGGTGCAGCTGGTAGTGCTGCTGTTGTCATACAGAGTGATGGCTCTCTTAAAGAAATTGGAGCACGCATCAATAACTGGGCCTCTACCCTTCAGACAGAACTGTTTGCCATACTCCTTGCACTCAAATGCGTCCATGTATCTAAGGTTAACTCTCTAATTGTAACTGATTCTCTGTCATCCATAAATGCTCTCAACTCATCAAGTATAACTTGTAGCATGCTTGTGTCAGAAGCCAGACACAGGTATGGTAGGATTGTGGATAGTAGAGTCAGAGTGCACATGCTGTGGATTCCATCTCACATTGGTCTTCAGATGCATGATAGAACTGATAAATTGGCTAAGTTTTATGCTTTCAAAGAGGGAGTAGATTACAATCTTGGCTTGTCAGTTAGCAGTTTGAGAACAATAATACGAAAAGAACTTCAACTGAATTTTATTGACTTAAGACTCAGGGAGATTGACACCAGTCAGTCCATCTATCATCATTCTATCATGCAGGAGGAGCCACATGTCTATGGTGCATCCAACAAAATAAGCAGACTCTTGGATGTCACCACCGCCCGCCTCCGGCTGGGTTACAAGTATCTTTGGCAGGTTAAATCACAACCACCAGATGTAGACCAAACAAAATGTAAACTTTGCCAGTTGGATTATTGTCACACCTTGCGTCATTATGTACTGGAGTGCGATAAAATTAATGAATTCTGAGACAACTCACTCAGAAATGTTCAAGATATGTCAAAGTATTTTATCCACAGTGGTATATTACAGACCATTCTGGAAAAATACCCTGACTTTGCTCCCTGTAAATAAAGCATTGCCACGTGTGTGTGTGTGTGTGTGTGTGTACTCACCTATTTGTACTCACCTATTTGTGGTTGCAGGTGTCGAGTCATAGCTCCTGGCCCCGCCTCTTCACTGATTGCTACTAGGTCCTCTCTCTCTCTCTCCCTGCTCCACGAGCTTTATCAAACCTAGTCTTAAAACTATGTATGGTTCCTGCCTCCACTATGTCGCTTTCTAAGCTATTCCACTTCCTGACAACTCTATGACTGAAGAAATACTTCCTAACATCCCTTTGACTCATAGGAGTCTTCAACTTCCAATTGTGACCCCTTGTTTCTGTGTCCCCTCTCTGGAACATCTTGTCTCTGTCCACCTTATCTATTCCTCGCAGTATTTTATATGTCGTTATCATGTCTCCCTAACCCTCCTGTCCTCTAGTGTCGTCAGGCCGATTTCCCTTAACCTTTCTTCGTAGGACAATCCCCTTAGCTCTGGGACTAGTCTTGTTGCAAACCTTTGCACTTTCTCTAATTTCTTGACGTGCTTGACCAGGTGTGGGTTCCAAACTGGTGCTGCATACTCCAGTATGGGCCTGACGTATATGGTATACAGAGTCTTGAATGATTCCTTAGTGAGGTATTGGAACGCTATTCTTAGGTTTGCCAGCCGCCCGTATGCTGCAGCAGTTATCTGATTGATGTGTGCCTCAGGAGATGTGCTCGGTATTATACTCACCCCAAGATTTTTTTCTTTGAGTGAGGTTTGCAGTCTTTGGCCACCTAGACTATACTCTGTCTGCGGTCTTCTTTGCCCTTCCCCGATATTCATGATTTTACATTTGGCAGGGTTAAATTCAAGGAGCCACTTACTGGACCAGGCTTGCAGCCTGTCCAGGTCTCTTTGTAGTCCTGCCTGATCCTCGATTGATTTGATTCTTCTCATTAACTTCACATCATCTGCAAATAGTGACACTTCTGAGTCTACCCCTTCCGTTATGTCATTCACATATACCAAAAACAGTACAGGTCCTAGGACTGACCCTTGTGGAACTCCACTCGTCACAGGTGCCCACTCTGACATCTCGTCACGTACCATGACTCGTTGTTGCCTCCCTGTCAGATATTCTCTGATCCATTGCAGTGCTTTTCCTGTTACGTGTGCCTGATCCTCTAGCTTTTGCATTAATCTCTTGTGAGGAACTGTGTCGAACGCCTTCTTGCAGTCCAAAAAAATGCAGTCTATCCACCCCTCTCTCTCGTGTCTTACTTCTGTTACCTTGTCATAAAACTCCAGTAGGTTTGTGACACAGGATTGTGTGTGTGTGTGTGTGTGTGTGTATGTATATATGTGTGTATGTGTATGTGTGTATGTATATACATGTATGCGTGTGTATGTGTATATGTATATGTGTGTGTGTGTGACCCAACAATTAAAATTTGCACCAATAACTCATTACAGTTGTGGCTGGGTGTAGACTAATAGATTGCTCATTGCTTTATAATTTGTTCATGAGTGCAACCATGTACAGACGTAAGTAAATTTACTTACATGATTCATTACCTTGTAACTAGTGAATTAATTACCATTGTACCTTGTTCAGCTATCAAAACTTTGGGGCCCAGTCTCTGGACCCTATATATACCTCTGTAATCTGCAAATACCTTTGTAACTTGTCATGATTGTGACCATCTGAGTTCATTACCTTTGTAACTTGCTCAGCTATCAAACTTTGAGGTCCAGCCCCTGGACCCATTATGTACCTCTGTAATCTTTTGACTACCGCCCACAGGATGGGTATGGGGTGCATAATAAAGATATCAAACTAAAAACTCTCTTTAGGCTGGAATACTGCTGTACACTAGCGGCCCCCTTCAAGACCGGCGACATTGCAGACCTGGAGAGTGTACAAAGAACTTTCACAGCACACATAAGTACGATAAAGCACCTAAATTACTGGGAACGGTTGAAGGTCCTTGATCTGTATTCCCTGGAACGCAGGCGAGAGAGATGCATGATAATATACACTTGGAAGGTCCTGGAGAGATTGGTACCAAACCTGCACACGAAAAACACTTCCTATGAAAGCAAAAGACTCGGCAGGAGATGTAACATTCCCCCAATGAAAAGCAGGGGCGCCACGAGTACACTGAGAGACAACACCATAAGTGTCTGGGGCCCAAGACTGTTCAACTGCCTCCCAGCATACATTAGGGGGATTACCAATAGATCCCTGGCTGTCTTCAAGAAGGCACTGGACAGGCATGTAAAGTCAGTACCTGACCAACCGGGCTGTGGTTCGTACGTCAGTTTGCGTGCGGCCGACAGTAACAACCTGGTTGATCAGACCCTGATCCACAATGAGGCCTGGTCTCAGACCTGGCCGCGGGGGCGTTGACCCCAGAAACCCTCTCCAGGTAAACTCCAGGTATGTCCTTCATAAATACCAGAAACATCACCGGTCCTAGGACTGATCCCTGTGGCACCCCGCTTGTCACAGGCGCCCACTTTGACACCTCACCACATACCATGACTCGCTGTTGTCTTCCTGATAAGTATTCCCTGATCCATTGTAGTGCCTTTCCTGTTATCCCTGCCTGGTCCTCCAGCTTTTGCACTAATCTCGCGTGGAACTGTGTCAAACGACTTCTTACAGTCCAAGAAAATGCAATCTACCCACCCCTTTCTCTCTTGTCTTACTGCTGTCACTGTGTCATAGAACTCCAGAAGGGTTTTAACACAGGATTTCCCGTCCCTGAAACCGTGCTGGTTGTCGTTGATAAGCTCATTCCTTTCTAGGTGGTCCACCACTCTTCTCCTGATAATCTTCTCCATGACCCCGCATACATGTTAGTGATACTGGTCTGTAGTTTAGGGCTTCGTATCTTGTCTTCTTTTTTAAAATCTGGGACTACCTTTACTGTCTTCCATAACTCAGGTAGTCGCCCTGTTTCAATAGATGTGTTGAAGATTGTTGTTAGGGGTACACATAGTGCCTCTGCTCCCTCTCTCAGGACCCATGGAGAGATGTTATCCGACCCCATCGCCTTTGAGGTATCTAGCTCGCTTAGTAGCCTCTTCACTTCTTCCTCGGTTGTATGTGTGTGTGTGTGTGTGTGTGTGTGTTTGTGTGTGTGTGTGTGTGTGTGTGTGTATGTACTCACCTAGTTAGTGATTGCAGGGGTCGATTCACAGCTCCTGGCCCCGTGTGTGTGTGTGCGTGTATGTGTGTGTGTGTATTTGTGTGTGTGTGTGGGTACTGAGCCAGTCTGTGTGCGTGTTTAGGTGTCTGTGCATCACCCTGTGTATGTGTGTACACACACACTATTGTACACACATATAGTTGTAATCTCACACACACACACACGAGCGTATCAACAGGGGAGTCCACACAAGCTCTCTAGACAGCAGTAAAACTGCATGGTGACCTCACACGCAGTGGAAAAGGTCAGTAAAAACAGATAAAGAGAGAGAAATAAGGTAAGAAACACGAAGAACAGAAGATAAATGGGAAATAGGTAGAGCAGGGAAAAACCTGGATATAGAGGGAGATAGTAAGTGTGTGTGAAAAGGAAAAGGAACAAGAACAGACCAGGAAGTGGAAAAGTGAATCAACAACCACCGATAATTAAAAATAAAGAGGAAGATTATAAAAACGAAGGAAAAGGAGAATAGACAGAGCAGGAAAGGAGCACTATGTCCATACTTTTGGCGGTGCAGAGTTAATGACCTTCGAAAAAATAATGGAAAAAAATAAGAAATTGAAGAAATAAGGGACCCATTGGGGTTTAGCGCTTGTTTGTGATTATAATAATAATAGAGAAATAAGGAGAAGGAGAACAATGTAGAGACAACGAGAAATGAGCAAAACTGCCCAAAAAATTGCGGCGCATGAAACGTGGGTTTTTTCAAGGCTATGTTTTGCCCTGCCGTGGCTTTATGAAGGCTCGATAAAGCCACTTGGCTTTACCAAGCCTTAATAAAATCACGTGACTTTATCAAGGCTTGATAAAGCCACGTCGAGGGTGAAACACAGGCTGATGTAACTTTTTTTTTGGCTGGGCTGCGTGTTTGTAAGTGACCAGAGAATGTGTGAGTCGCTCTGTGTATTGTGGTAGTCAGACTTATACTGCTACTGTTGCTATTACCACTACTACTACCACCACTACTATCACCACTACTACCACCACTACTACCACCACTACTACCACCACTACTACCACTACTACCACCACTTCTACCACCACTACTACCACCACTACTACCACCACTACTACCACAACTACTACCACCACTACTACCACTACCACCAATACTACCACTACTACTATCACCACTACTACCACCATTACTACCACTACCACCAATACTACCACCAATACTACCACCACTACCACCAATACTACCATCACTACTACCACCAATACTACCACCACTACTACCACCACTACTACCACTACTACCACTACTACCACTACTACCACCACTACTACCACTACCACCAATACTACCACCACTACTACCACCACTACTACCACCACTACTACCACTACTACCACTACTACCACTACTACCACCACTACTACCACCACTACCACCACCACTACTAAAACTACTACCGCCACTACTACCACCACTACTACCACCACTACCACCACCACTACTACCACCACTACTACCACTACTACCACCACCACTACTACCACCACTACTACCACCACTACTACCACTACTACCACCACTACCACCACCACTACTACCGCCACTACTACCACCACTACTACCACCACTACCACCACCACTACTACCACCACCACTACTACCACCACCACTACCACCACCACTACCACTACTACCACCACTACCACCACTACTACCACTACTACCACCACTACCACCACCACTACTACCGCCACTACTACCACCACTACTACCACCACTACCACCACCACTACTACCACTACTACCGCCACTACTACCACCACTACCACCACTACTACCACCACCACTACTACCACTACTACTACCACCACTACTACCACCACTACTACCACTACTACCACCACTACTACCACCACTACTACCACAACTACTAACAACTCTTAACATCTCACTTATTTACATATACTGACTTATATGTTTTACAAATTTAAAGAAATCCTCCTCCTCCTCTTCCTCTTCTTCCTCCTCTTCCTCCTCCCCTCTTCTTCTTCCTCCCCCCCTCCTCTTCCTGTCTTCATTCCTCCTAGAAAAAAAAAGCTTTTAATGGAAGTGTAATGACTGGGAGAGTAATTACTGGACCAGCTGGCTGGGTGACAGCTGGTGTGTGTGACAGCCAGTTGGCGTGGGTGACAGCCAGCTGGGGTGTGTGACAGCCAGCTGGGGTGTGTGACAGCCAGCTGGTGTGGGTGACAGCTGGTGTGTGTGACAGCCAGTTGGTGTGGGTGACAGACAGCTGGGGTGTGTGGCAGCCATCTGGTGTGTGTGACAGCCAGCTGGTGTGGGTGACAGCTGGTGCGTGTGACAGCCAGTTGGCGTGCGTGACAGCCAGCTGGGGTGTGTGACAGCCAGCTGGTGTACTCACCTAATTGTACTCACCTAATTGTGGTTGCAGGGGTCGAGACTCAGCTCCTGGCCCCGCCTCTTCGCTGTCTGCTACTGGGTCTCTGCTCTCTCTGCTCCATGAGCTTTATCATACCTTGTCTTAAAACTATGTATGGTTCCTGCCTCCACTATATCTTTCTCTAGACTATTCCACTTCCTGACTACTCTGTGGCTGAAGAAATGCTTCCTGACATACCTTTGACTCATCTGAGTCTTCAGCTTCCAGTTGTGTCCCCTTGTTTCTGTGTTCCCTCTCTGGAACATCCTGTCACTGTCTACCGTGTCAATTCCCCGCAGTATTTTGTATGTCGTTATCATGTCTCCTCTGACCCTTCTTTCCTCCAGTGTTGTTAGTCCTATTTCCCTCAACCTTTCTTCATAAGACAGACCCCTGAGTTGTGGAACTAACCTTGTCGCAAACCTTTGCACTTTCTCTAGTTTCTTTACGTGCTTGACCAGGTGTGGGTTCCAGACTGGTGCTGCATATTCTAGTATGGGCCTGACGTACACGGTATACAGTGTCTTGAACGATTCCTTGTTAAGGTAACGGAACGCTAATCTTAGGTTTGCCAGTCACCCATATGCTGCCGCAGTTATCTGGTTGATGTGTGCCTCCGGAGACGTGCTAGGCTTTATACTCACTCCAAGGTCTTTCTCCTTTGCCGAGGTTTGTAGCCTTTGTCCGCCTAGCTTGTACTCTGTCAGCGGTCTTCTTTGCCCTTCTCCGATCCTCATGACTTTGCATTTGGAGGGATTGAATTCGAGAAGCCAATTGCTAGACCAAATGTCGAGCTTGTCCAGGTCTGTTTGCAGCCCTGCCTGGTCCTCTTCCGATGTGATTCTCCTCATTATTTTCACATCATCCGCGAATAGAGACACTTCTGAGTCTATCCCGTCCGTCATGTCATTTACATATACCAGGAATAACAGCTGGTGTGTGTGACAGCTGGTGTGTGTGACAGCCAGTTGGTGTGGGTGACAGCCAGCTGGTGTGGGTGACAGTCAGCTAGTGTGTGTAAGTTAGGTAATTTGAATATTAGCGAGAGAGAGAATATGTGTGGGGGGGTGAGAGAGAGAGAGAGAGAGAGAGAGAGAGAGAGAGAGAGAGAGAGAGAGAGAGAGAGAGAGAGAGAGAGAGACCTTCAAACCCCACCTTTAAAGCAACACTATCTCTCTCTGTCTCTTAAAACTATCTCTAACTTTCTCTCAAGTCTTACAACAGGAACTCCACAAAGTTTACCAAGCCTCTGTTAACAGTAACAACAGTAAGTTCCTCTTTACAACAGAACCAAACAACGGCAATTCTATCTATCTATATACATACCATGGAAATAAATATATTGAGTTCAGTGTTGGGGTCGAGTCACAGCTCTTGGGCCCTCTGTGTGTGTTGTAACAACCCATTATCTTACTAGCAACACTACTCAACAAACACTGCTAGCAACACTAGCAGCAACACTAATTAACAAACACTGCTAGCAACACTGGCAGCAACACTACTCAACAAACACTGCTAGCAACACTAGCAGCAACACTACTCAACAAACACTGCTAACAACACTAGCAGCAACACTACTCAACAAACACTGCTAGTAACACTACTCAACAAACACTGCTAGTAACACTACTCAACAAACACTGCTAGTAACACTACTCAACAAACACTGCTAACAATACTAGCAGCACCACTACTCAACAAATACTGCTAGCAACACTAGCAGCAACACTACTCAACAAACACTGCTAGTAACACTAGCAGAAACACTACTCAACAAACACGGCTAACAACACTAGCAGCAACACTACTCAACAAATACTGCTAACAATACTAGCAGCAACAATACTCAACAAACACTGCTAACAACACTAGCAGCAGCACTACTCAACAAACACTGCTATCAACACTAGCAGCAGCACTACTCAACAAACACTGCTAGCAAAAACACTACTCAACTAACACTGCTAGCAACACTAGCAGCAACACTACTCAACAAACACTGCTAACAATACTAGCAGCAACACTACTCAACAAACACTGCTAGCAACACTAGCAGCAACACTACTCAACAAACACTGCTAACAACACTAGCAGCAACACTACTCAACAAACACTGCTAGTAACACTACTCAACAAACACTGCTAGCAAAAACACTACTCAACAAACACTGCTAGAAACACTAGCAGCAACACTACTCAACAAACGCTGCTAGCAACACTAGCAGCAACACTACTCAACAAACACTGCTAGCAACACTAGCAGCAACACTACTCAACAAACACTGCTAGCAACACTAGCAGCAACACTACTCAACAAAACTGCTAGCAACACTAGCAGCAGCACTACTCAACAAACACTGCTAGCAACAACACTACTCAACAAACGCTGCTAGCAACAACACTACTCAACAAACACTGCTAGCAACACTAGCAGCAGCACTACTCAACAAACACTGCTAGAAACACTAGCAGCAACACTACTCAACAAACACTGCTAGCAACACTAGCAGCAACACTACTCAACAAACACTGCTAGCAACAACACTACTCAACAAACACTGCTAGCAACACTACTCAACAAACACTGCTAACAATACTAGCAGCAACACTACTCAACAAACACTGCTACCAACACTAGCAGCAACACTACTCAACAAACACTGCTAACAACACTAGCAGCAACACTACTCAACAAACACTGCTAGTAACACTACTCAACAAACACTGCTAGTAACACTACTCAACAAACACTGCTAGTAACACTACTCAACAAACACTGCTAACAATACTAGCAGTAGCACTACTCAACAAACACTGCTAGCAACACTAGCAGCAACACTACTCAACAAACACTGCTAACAATACTAGCAGCAACACTACTCAACAAACACTGCTAGCAACACTAGCAGCAACACTACGCAACAAACACTGCTAGCAACAACACTACTCAACAAACACTGCTAGCAACAACACTACTCAACAAACACTGCTAACAACACTAGCAGCAACACTACTCAACAAACACTGCTAGCAACACTACTCAACATAGGTCATTAACTCTAGTATTCAGTGAGTTAATTAGTTAAGGGTGATTATCCCTGGACACTGTCAGGGATTTTCACTCTTGTAGATTTAATTACTGACGGCCTGTCACCACCCCTGCTGGTTTAGGGCTTCCACCTTACTTAATCCCCTTTAAAGCCTTCAGATCCTATGTTAAGTACTCTTGATCTTCTTTAAAACGTTCAGATCCTATGCTATGTACTATTAATCTTCTTTAAAACCTTCAGATTCTATATTACGTACTCTTGTTTCTCTTTAAAACGTTTAGATCATATGTTATGTACTCTTCATCCTCTTTAAAACCTTCAGATCCTATGTTAAGTACTCTTGATCCTCTTTAAAACGTTCAGATCTTAATGTTTTGCACTCTTGATCCTCTTTAAAATCATTAGATCCTATTTTATGTACTCTTGATCATCTTTAGAACCTTCAGATCCTATTTTATGTATTTATGATCCTCTTTAAAACATTCAGATTCTATGTTATGTACTCTTGCTCCTCTTTAAAACATTCATATCTTATGTTATATACTCTTGATCCTCTTTAAAACATTCGGATCCCATGTTATTTTCTTTTAATCCTCTTTAGGTTATTCAGATCTTATGTTATATACTCTTGATCATCTTTAAAACATTGAGATCCTATGGTTTTTTTAATCCTATTTAAAACATTCAGATCTTATGTTATTTTCTTAATCCTCTTTAAAACATTCAGATCCTATGTTATTTACTCAATATATCCTCTTTAAAAGATTCAGATCCTATTTATTTACTCTGATCCTTTTAAACTTCAGATCCTATGTTATTTACTCAATATATCCTCTTTAAAAGATTCAGATCCTATCTTATTTACTCCTGATCCTCTTTAAAACCTTCAGATCCTATATTATTTACTCTTGATCCTTTTTAAAACCTTCAGATCCTATTTATTTACTCTTGATCCTCTTTAAAACCTTCAGATCCTATGTTATTTTCTTATGATCATCTTTAAAACCTTTAGATCCTATATTATATACTGTTGATCCTCTTCAAAACCTTCAGATCCTATGTTATATACTCTTGATCCTTTTTAAAACCTTCAGATCCTATATTATGTACTCATGCTCCTTTCTAAAACCTTTACATCCTATGTTATATACTCATGATTCTCTTTAAAAATATTCAGAGCCAATGTTATATACTCTTGATCCTCTTTAAAACATTCAGATCCTATGTTATGTAAAGAGAGAGAGAGAGAGAGAGAGAGAGAGAGAGAGAGAGAGAGAGAGGGAATTGCTTCACTTTAATATCTCAGCTTTGAATTGCAAAAATCTATTGTTGCAAATGTTGCAAGTTATGTGAAGGAAGATTGTCTTCCTCTTCCTCCTCCTCTTCGTCCTTCTCCTCTTCTCCAGTAGCGAAAATTACGTCAATATACACTGACTTATACACGAGAGTGAAAGTGAGAGAGAGAGAGAAAGACAGAAAGTGAGAGAGAGAATCATGACACTGCATGAATCTTTCTCATCTGTGTATAAATGAAGGAGAGAAATGAAGAGGCAATTAAAGCTAGTTCTAACTTCCCTAAAGTCACGGATGTCGTACCAGTATTATTCTATCTTTAATTTCTCTTACACTCTCTTTTGTCCTCTCATATCATACACACAGTGTATATATATATATATATATATATATATATATATATATATATATATATATATATATATATATATATATATATACACACGTCAGTGTATATACTCTCGTGGCCTCTCAGGTGACTTATTGACATTTTAGTGTCACTACTGGGAGAGATAGTGTATCTCACTCACTCACTCTCTCTCTCTCTCTCTCTCTTTCTCTCTCTCTCTCTCTCTCTCTCTCTCTCATACACAAACACACATAAACACCCCCCCAACAGGTGTTTTACAACACAAACATAGGTGTTTTATAGCACAAATACCACTCTAACAGGTGTTTTATAACACAGACCCAGACATACCCAGCCATCAGTGCCCAGAAGTCATTGTTATTCTGTAGAGAATACTTAAAGATTCCCGGGGCACGTAAAGCTGCCCTGGGCATCTTAAGTGACCACATGGGCAATGTTGGGCAAGGTGATGGGTAGCTGACTATCCTGGGCTATCCTGTGGTATCCTAAGCTATCCTGGAGTATCCTAGACTATCCTGGGGTATCCTAGACTGTCGTGGGGTATCGTAGAGTATCCTGGGGTAGCCTCTGGTATCGTAGAGTATCCTGGGGTAGCCTAGGGTATCGTAGAGTATCCTGGGGTAGCCTGGGGTATCCTAGACTATCCTGGGGTAGCCTGTGGTGTCCTAGACTACCCTGGGGTATACCTAGACTAGCCTGAGGTATCCTAGACTATCCTGGGGTATCCTAGACTGTCCTGGGGTATCTTAGACTATTCTGGGGTATCCTAGACTATCCTGGGGTATACCTAGACTAGCCTGGGGTATCCTAGACTATCCTGGGGTATCCTAGACTGTCCTGGGGTATCCTAGACTGTCCTGGGGTATCCTAGACTATCCTGGGGTATCCTAGACTATCCTGGGGTAGCCTGCGATATCCAGGGTTATCCTAGATAGTCCTGGGATATCCAAGACAATCCTGGGGTATCCTAGACTGTCCTGAGGTATCCTAAACTATCCTGGGATAGCCTGACGTATTCTAGACTATCCTGGGGTAGCCTGAGCTATCCTGGGGTATCCAAGAATATCCTGGGGTATCCTAGACTATCCTGGGGTAGCTTGGAGTATCTTGGGGTATCGTAGGCTATACTGGGGTAGTCTGGGGTATCATAGACTGCCCTAGGGTAGCCTGAGATATCCTGGGATATACTACATTGTCCTGGAATATCCTAGACAATCCTGGGGTAGCCTAGACTATCCTGGGGTATCCTGGACTGTCCTGGGGTATCCTAAACTATCATGGGGTACCCTGGGCTATCCTGGAGCATACCAAACCATGCATGGGGCATCCTAGATTATCCTGGGGTAGCCTGGGGTATCCTAGATTATCCTGGGGTAGCCTGGGCTATCCTGGGGTATTCTAAACTGTCCTGGGGTATCCTGGACTATCGTGGGTTTTCCTGGACTATCATGAGGTGCCCTGGGGAATCTTGGGGCATCCTTGGACTATCCTGGACTAGAGTGAACTATCCTGGAGTATCCTGGGTTATACTGGGATATCTCAGGGTATCCTGGGTATCCTGGGACTGTCCTGGAGTATCCTGGGACTATCC